>JH720297.1:1109542-1215071 GCA_000231825.2 Tetrahymena elliotti 4EA
TTGTGTAGTTTGTTCTTCAAACTAAGTATATGATAGTATTAATTATAAATGTTTAAATTGTAATTCTAATTGTTTGACTTGCAAAGATAAAGATAGTTTGAACACTTGTACAAGCTGCTAAACACCTTTAGTTTTGTCTAGTGGATCATGTATTAGCTAATGTCTAGATACATAGTAAATTTTTTAAGGAAAAATAATTTCTAATAGATGTTTTATTCTAGGTATCTTGATTCAAATTCTGTATGCTAAAATTGTGATGCTAACTGTGTAACTTGTAAAACGCAGAGCACAAATTGTTTAACTTGCAAATAAACATTCACTTTAAAGGATAATAAATGTGTTTGTTTGAATTCTTATGACTCAGTATCAAATACCTGTAAAGATTGTACATCAAAATAAATTTTAGATCCTGATACCAAAAAATGTATAGATTGTAACCCAAGTTGTTTGACTTGCTAGGCTTAAGGCGTTTAGCCAAATATATGCACAAGCTGTTCTCCTCCTATGATTTTGTATAACTCATAATGTCTTTCTTCTTGTCCACCAAAAATGTAAAATAATTTTTCTTAGAAATTTAAAGAGGTTTGAAGTTTGAATAATATTTTTAACATAGAAATTAATTTAAAACAAAAAAACAATATTTTATTTTTCAGTATTTTTTTAAAAGAAATTATCATTCTCAAAACAATAGTTCATAAAAACCAAAAATATCTTAAAAAATATTTTTTATTCTCTTCGCAATTTTTTAGAATTAAAAATTTTATTTGTTTTTGAAAAAATAATTTAAAAAAATTTCAAATAACAAAAAGATCTTTTATTTTAATAAAGTTTTTTAAATAAAATTGTTAAAAGGTATTACGACTCTAATTTGAAAACATGTAAGTAATGTGATTCTAATTGTCTGGAGTGCCAAGGAAGTAGTACTACATGTACTGCTTGTAATTCTCCTTTTGTAGCTTAAAATGGAGTTTGTGTATGTGCAAATGGGCAATATTTTAAAGATGGTAATTCTTTTAAAGAATTAAATGCTAATTTAAAATTAATTTTTTATTTACAGGAGTATGCTATTAAAATTGCCCACCTGGTACTTTTAAAAACAATATCAAAATGACATGTGATAGCTGTTATTCTTCTTGTTTGAGTTGTAAAAATAGTAGCTAAGATTCTTGTACTTCTTGTTAAACAGGCTATGCTCTTAATTCTCTTGGAGTTTGTATCTTAAGCTGTCCTTCAAACTAATATCCATATTAAAATTTAAGCTGCTTACCTTGTCCTTCTTCATGTGCATCTTGTTTAAATCCCTAAACCTGCACAAGTTGTGTAGCACCTATGCTATTTTACAATAATGGTTGTATTCCATCTTGCCCATAAGGGTTTGAAAATCATTATGGAAATTGTATTCCTACAGGAAGCTGTGATAAAAGTTGTATTAAATGTGATTCAGACAGCAATTGTATAGAGTGCCCTACTGATAAATACATTCAAGGCAAAATATGTGTTTCTGATTGTGAAAGTGGATATTACAAATTAATTATAGCTGGAACTTGTAAACCTTGGTAAAAAATTACATAAAATAAGCAAAAAGAAAAAATTTAATTTATAAAATTAAAATTCAGAATAAATTTAGATTAAACTAAAATTTTATTTTAAAAATATAGTTACAAAGGTTGTTAAAAATGCACAGGTTCAAATGAAGTTGATTGTTCTGATTATAAACCTCCTAAAAAAGATAATAGTGCCTCTTATAAATGCCACAAATCATGTTAAGCATGTGTAGGACCAAGCTATGATTAGTGTACTTCATGTAGCTAAAATAGAAAATTAAATAAATATTATAGAAAGGAAATTGGTACATGTGTCTGTAACAGTGGTTACACTGACTATCTCTTAGGACCCTGTACAGGTAAATTTTTTTGATTTGGAGGATATTTGGAAAAAATTTGTTTTTTATTAAAAAGCTTATGAAGAGCCTAGCTTAATAAAAACTTCTGCTATATCTTCAGTAGTTATAAATGCAGCTGTAGTATTTGTTTCTTCTTCCCCTACTGCTTTCCTCTTTTTAATTGATGCTTAGTAAACAATTAGCTATTTCAGATATTTGAATATGAATAAACCTTTAAATTTTGATTAATAAATAAAACCTCTTTATTATTCACATGTGATCCCTTTCTTACCAAATGTATCCAAAGACTGGTTACCTAGTTTTAGTGATAGTAGCTCAAATGGTTCTTAAAGTTAGGTTTCGAATGCAAGAAATTTATAAAATTAATCTTCTCAAACAAGTAGTAATTTATCACTTGATGAAGGCAATAATAGAATAAGCGATAATCAAAAGGTAAAATTATTCTATAATTTTATTTGAATTATAAATTATTATTTCATTTATTCAAATTTAAAATATCTTAATAAAATTAATATAGTATCCATTCTTTTTGATAAACGCTTTTATTATAATTATAATCCAAATTGTTTTCTGGGTGATATGCTGGGTGATGTAGCTGGTTGTTAGATACAAAGTAATTAAAATTTTTAAATCATTTTAAATTTATTTTTGATAGATATCTTATTGTTTTTATTTACAATTTAAATAAAAGATTCTTACTCCTAAAGTTGAAAAGTTAATTAACATATTTAGATATAATGCTGTTCTAATTGTTATTTATATTACAATGAGTGAGCTTAGTTTATTGACTTTTTATCACTTTACAGTTATGAGTTGGGAGACTAATTTAGAAATTGTTAGTTCTTTGATGTCTATAGTTAGCTTACTATATATTATAGGATTGATCATGTTGCTAATTAATGTAACAATTAAATAGAGAGAATAGAATATTAATTAAGAAAAGTTTTATATTTTGTTTGGAATATTCAAAGAAAAACATAGTATAAATAAATATTTTCCTATTATTTTAGTTATGCGTAAAATAATTGCCAGTGCTATTTATGCTTTCGCTTATCCTTCTCATGAAGCTTAAGGAATCTTAATGATACTTTTATATTTACCTTATTGGGCATATATGATTAGCAGAAATCCTTTTGCTAGCACTTTTGCTAAAATTGCATCTGTTATCACAGAGTCTTTTATGCTCTTTTGTCATTTATACTTTTTAACATTAAGTTTGAGTGATAATGCTAATGATATTATTGGTTCCACTGATCTTTTAATGATTTTAATTTTAGCCACATTAATTGCTTATTCTATTTTAGGAGGCTTAGCATTTATAGTTTCAATTTACTTAAAAATTAAAAATTATAAATAAAGACGCTTTCAAATTGCAAAAATTTATCCCTAATAAATAACATAGAATTCTTAAAGGGGAATAATAGAAAAGAAAAAATAAGATAACTAAAGTAAAATTAGTTATAAAGATGAAGATTAACTTTCTGATTTGTCTATTACTCAACCAAATGTTACATAAACTCCTTTAAAAACTAATTAGGATTAAAGCAATTTTACCATGCTTAACAATTCACACAGCATATAGTAATAATCAGTGTAAGATATGAGTATATCATATAACAATAAGCTTATTAACACTTCCTAAAATTAATAATTCAACACAAGATAATTTGATATTATTGATGAATAATCTAATGATGATGATGATTTAAGTAGTGCTTAAAGGTATTAAGCCCAACATGATGAAAAACCTAAATCCTATTCTTAGGATAATGATGAATAATTAGAGTTTTCATTTAGATCAAAATTAGAAGGAATTAAAGAACAAGAAAACGAAGATGGGTCACTTTAGTTTTCAGATGCTGCAAGCTTAGCTTAAAGAAAAAAGTTTGTAAGCTGAGTCTTTTTAGACTGGAATTATACTCTTAATATTCTTATTATTAATAATTAAATATAAATAAAATCTATATATTAAATTTATTTTTTATTTTAAATCGCTAAAACATAAATTTTTAATTTATCTTCATTACAAAATCAACAAAAGAATAATCGGAAAAATAAATTATTTTTGATCTTGTAAATTAAAAATATAAAATTTCATTTATTTATTATGTTTTGTTAAATTAATAAAATGAAAACCAATTTTTAGTTCTTGATCAATTAAATTTGGATTGATGAATTAAAGATATTTAAGTCTAATTGAATTTTTATTAATAAACTATGAATGAATTAAAAACAATTTTTTGAAGTTAAATCGAATTTAAAAATTAATTTGAACCTAACCACTAACTAAAATTAATATATCCATAAAAGTGAGAAAAATAAGATATCAGAGCAAATATGGAAGGATTTTATTCTTAAATTTAATTATTATCTGGAATAGTTAGAAAAAATAAAATAGATGCAAAACATTTTATGTTTAGCTAGTAACAATTCTTAACAGAAAACTTTTTAATTTAGTTTTTTATTTATTAATAAAAACTATTAAAATAGTATATAAAATAACAAAATAACACTAAAAAAGAAATTAATGAACAGTAAATCAAGTTTTAACCGAAAGTAAATCTATCTAACCTTATAAATTCTTATATATTACATTAAAATTTTCTTGTTATTTGTAAGGTAAAACTCAACTGATAACGTAATACACTAATTAGAACATTTTTTAAATTAACAAAAGAATAGTGTTATTTTTATACATTTTCTAATTGAAACATCAAGATCATAATTTCACTAAATTTCCAAAAGCTTATTCCTTAAATTTAAATCAAATTTTTATACATAAAAGAAGGATGAGTGATTAGTTAATTTTCTTTAACAAATATATGAATGAGATTACTTGAATTATTCTTAATGCTTAAATTGGATAGGAAATCAATTTCATATTTTCCATAGAAATTTTTAGTTTTTAAAAAATATTTTCAATCTATTTAAGCAAATCATTCTTATTTTAGAGAAATTTAATTCAAACGGAATAATTATATTTAAAATTTATAAAAAATAAACTTACATACCAGTAAAAATTTATCAGAAAATTAATATTCAATAATATACATTTGAGATGTTTGGCTGATTGCAATATTGAAAGCCTTGTTTATTATTCATCTGTTAGAAAACAATAAATAATTTATTTTTCATTTAAATTTTTTGATAAGTCAATTAATTACTGAAGGATTTTAAAAAAGTATAACACAAATAATGGATCAATAAAAAGTAAATAGTTTTTTAACTTGCGAAATAATAAAAATAAAAGATGGTTGCAACAATAGTACTCAAACATAAAAAGAAAATAATAATAAATATTTTATGAAAAATAATAATTAATAGTAGAAAATGAAAAAAAAGGAAATGAAATAAGAAAATAAAATCTAAGAAATGATTGATTAAGATATCAATAGCAAAATATTTAGTCAAAATTTTGATGATGAAAAAACAGGGAACTCTTACATACTTAAAACAAATAACCTCATCAAAAATATTCTCAAGTAGTTTTACAAGTTTCTAACTAATAAATAGAATACTTAACTAGTTTCTGAGTTTGTAATTGAAAAACCTGCTCCATATTCTGTTAAACTTATCAAGAAATACTTTGAAAGAGTTAATTATAATAATTTTTCACTTATAAAAATAATAAAGCATCCTAATTATGGAAAGGGCTTTGAATATTTCTTAACATTTGAAGCGATTAGTGATTTGTTTAAAAGTAAAGTGAAGAATATACAGGAACATATAGACTATATTCTATATCTTAAAGAATGTTGCGCTGATCATGAACAGATTAATGAAATAAACTTTTATAAAAAAAGTAAATGTCTATAAAACTGAACAAAAATTCTTTATTCTTTATACCTTATGATGATTCAAGAAATATTCAGAATAAAAGATTAAATGATTTTATATATGTATAAATTTACTTCTTTGACAGCAATAAAACTTTATAAGTTGTTAAATTATAATTTTATAATAATACTGTGCAGCATCTCTGATGATGAAATTAAAATAAGAGGAATTGAAATATAAATTTGATCACTTAAATGTTGATTAAAAACACCCAAACATTTTTACTTTTTCTAAATATTAATTAAATCAAGCAAAAATACAATTTTTATTGCTTCTCAAAAATGAATTATTATTATTTTTAGATGATCTACAAGATAAAATAGTCTTCTATCTATTAACCTTAACTTGTACTATTTTATATATTAATCAACGTCAAGTAGATTGTCCAATTATTTTATCTGATGTATTTTTTTTTTAATTAAATGATTTCATGTGACCAAAAGGCTATTCCCAGATTACAAACCATGAGTAGAATGAGTTAACTTTGTAAGCTAATTTTCTATTTAATCTAAAAGCATCTATTTTGAATATTTAAATTTCTTTGTCTATTATTATATTTTATCCAAAAACAAAATAAAATATTAAACTAATAAAAATAATTTTGTTTATGGGCTAATGTTCAGAAGAAATATTATTACAAGTATTTCTATCATCTAAAATAAAAATAATATTCATATGACAGAAGAACTGTATTTTCTAAATAAAATAGCTAAATTCAAAACAGTTACTGTATTAAGTTTAAAATAGAATTTCATTTCAAAAACTCATTAATTGTTAACTTTTTTTTTAATTGATCAAAATTATTATTATAAAATCAAAAGATAAAATAAGACAATAAAGCAGCTAATTTTCATCAAGAATTTTTATATTTTTACAAAATAATAATTATTTTTTTTAATTTCTAATTTCACTTACAAAAACTAATAAAGTTTTTCTAAATTTTATTTTAATAATTTTGATGATAAAATTGATAATTGCTTAAATCATAAAATAAAATATCAACATTATTCTAAAAATTATAAGTAAAATTAACAGTGCAAGTAATATCAGATAATTAGTCAAAATATAGGCTTTTTTCAATTTTTTTTAATTTAGTGAGCTAAAGTATTTCATCTATTTTTAACATTTATCATATAAATATTCATGCTATGATATACTTATAAATAAAAAGTTGCCTTAAGATTCCTTCTAAAGCAGAGGTTTGTTTTCAGATTAACTTAATTTTTAAAAATCTAAACCACGTAAAAAGAAGCAGAAATGTTATGAGAAAATTGAATTCAAATTTAATCAAACCTAATTATTTAAACGTATTTCGATTCTAAGATTTTATATAAAATTTGTTACATCTATTCTTAGCTATTATTGAAATGTTACAATTTACATTATGTTGAATCAAAATTCAGTAAATTAATTATCATAAAAACTTCAAACATTAATTTTAGAAGGAGATTTTTGAGTAATGATTAATTATAAGATACAATATTGACCTAAATTTATTTTTCATTATTTACTATATATAGTAATATGCGGCTTCTGGCTCAGACCCTAAAAATTATTTAATCGAGGGGTATATTTAAATCCAAAAGTTTTGGATTTACCCCTCGATTAAATAATTTTTACGGTCTGAGCCAGAAGCCGCATATTACTATATATTTTACTGTTAAAGAAGTAACATAATCTTAACCAAAAACCTAAATTTTCTAATATAAAATAATTAATTTTTTTAAGATTTAAATGTTCACATTTATGCGCTTCAGATAAAGGACAATTATTTTTTAAATCTGAAATCAATATTTTTTTATCTTAATTTATCACTAAAATAACTAAACAAAACAAATAGAAGGTAGGTTTATTTATCTCTTTAAAAATATTTTGGAAATACATTTTGCATTTTAAAATTACATTTTACAATTTTTTTCAAAGAAAATATCTTGATTGAGAGAAATTATTTTAATTTAAATAACTCGGTTTTGAAAGAAAAGTTTCTTAGTTTACCAAAAGGATTTCGATTTTTTGCTTTTATTTGTTTTGTATCTTAGTGTTAAGTAAAAATTCAAACATATTGATGAACATAGAGAGGAATCCATATTAATATTTAATTTCAAATGTTTGATTCAAAAAGCAATATCATAATTAAAAAAAGGAAAAGTTATAATACAATAATTGGATTTGTAATTATAATTGTTTATGAAATAGTAATTAATTAATCCATTGTCAAATTAGAAGTGTATTTCTAATTAAATTTCCAATTTTTAATTAACATTTTATAAACTAATCATTAATATTTAGCAATTTTAACCCTAAAAAATGTAATAATCACTCATAAAAATTTGGACTAATGCAATAAAAATAATTTTTTTTTGAACATTTTAACTATAAAATAATTTTGCTTTTTTCGAATTAATAAAAACTAATCAAAAAATTTATGTTTAAATTCTATTTCAAAAAACAAATCATTTAAAATCATAAAAGGACAAAATGAATAATAAACTAGCCCACTTTTCTTTATAATAATAATAAATTAAGCTGATTTATTTAGTTAATTTTTAGAATGAAGCAGTAAATAAAATATAATCGGTTCAAAATTTTATAATTTTAGTTATTACATAAAAAGTTGAATTTTTTAGAATTTAAATAATCATATTAAGATAGATGTAATGAGTGAGAAACCAATTACAGAAAAATATTTTGCTAATATTTAAATAAAACAAAAGATTGTGTTTAAAAATATTATTTTTTTAATATAAATTTAAATTTAAGTTTTAATACATGAATTTTGTTAATTAACTTGTAAGTGATTGATACAAAAGTGCACGTTATTTACAAAGTATAAGTGCTTATAATTTCTATTTGGTTACATTAAATGCAAAAATAGATTACTCTGAAAGCGTTGTTATTATCTATGATTTACTTATTAACCTATAAACTAAAAGCTCTAATGATTTATTATTTATTAATTACAATAAAAAAGATATTCAGATAAAAGGTGGTCAAGGTGGTAGGACCTTTTAATTTATTTTTTATTGATTTTCGTTTAATTAAAAAATTATTTATTTTTAAACTTTTATCAGAATTTAAAAATAGATCGAGCTCATGCTCCTTAGTCTATTAAAAAGAAAAACTTTGTTTTCTTTCTATTTAATTAAATATTATTTCTAAAATAGCTAAAACTAGTAAGGGAATTTATTGTAGTTGACATAATGTTTTTAGTGCTAATATTATTTAATTAATATTTTCTAATTAATTAATTATCTCAAAAAATTTGTGATTATTTACTTACAAATTATCCATGATTTCAAGTAGCGTACTTTAATGATAGAAGAAGTAAATAAATAATATATTATTGAATTTTTAAAATAAACATTAATATTAACTGCTGAAATATAATTGAGTAAAAGGTGAAACAAAAAATGAATCAAAACTAAATACATGAAACCAAATTTTTTGTTTAAGCGTTCTGTCATGCTAATAATTATATCTCTTTTAAGTAGGATGCAAATTATGATTTCTCATATCATGAAAGTTAAGATTAATATGAGAATTCTGAAGGAGACTCAGTAAAATATGAAGTAAAAAATTAAAAAAATTTTGAAGACAAAGAGATGAAAAATGAAATACTTACAAAGCAAATAAAGAATAATGAAGATTTTGGTCAAGGTAGCTAGTATTTTTTTAAAAATAATAATCTAATAAAAAATATACTCAAGCATTTTTACAAATTCTTAACAAATAAAGAAAATTCATAAACTGTATCTGAATTTATAATTGAAAAACCAGCACCTTATTCAGTTAAGCTTATCAAGAAGTACTTTGAAAGAGTCCATTACAACAACTATTCACTTGTTAAAATAATAAAACATTAAAATTATGGTAAGGGTTTTGAATACTTCTTAACTTTTGAAGCTGTTAGCGAGTTATATTAGAGCAAGGTCAAGAATATATAGGAGCATATTGATTGTATTTAATACCTTAAAGAGTGTTGTGTTAATCAAGAGCAAATTAATGAAATTAATTTTTATAAAAAAGCAAAACCTCTCTAACTTTGATGTATTAGCAAAATAATTTAATCTATTATAATATTAGACTAATGAATATTCTTATATTATCTTTAAAATTATTGATTTCATGTATTTCAAAACTATATATTTGTAAATGGACTCTAACATTTGAAAAAATAACCAATTATAAGTTTAAATATTACATACAATTTTTATCACAATAATTTAATCTCTTTGAAATATAATTATCAAACATATATCAATTTGTACAAGAAAGATAGTCTTACAAGAAATATATAATATTGTTAAAAAATCAAAGAGAGATAAAAACACAATCAAATTTTGGATGCATACAGTTTTAACAAAGAGATTAGAAAAATTAACTACACTTTTTACAAAAAAAGGAATCTAAATTGATAAATCCCCTACTAATATTTAAGAAATTATGAATTGTTACTTATTAACATAAATAAATTTCTTCTTGTTATACTCTATATTGCTTTTTGTTAATTATTTATTAATTGACAGACCGCTGGTGATGGTGTTTACACTCTAAAGTGTAATCTAACTTTTTAAAAAAATTGAAATTGAAATTCTGTCCAATTCTTAAGAGTACCAAAAAATTTTATCAAAATAAAGTAATCTAAAAGAAAAGATTGTTTTTTGGATTTTTTAAAACTTAATTAAAACTAGCTATTACACTATGAAATCTTTTTTTGAAAAAAAACTCTTTAAATAATTATTGAAATCCTCAAGCTTTTAAAAAATATCTTTAAATAAATAGTTAAAATTATTTTTAAGAATTTAAATAATTATTTCATTTAAAAAAAATATAAAATATCATTATTAATATTGCATAAATCAAAATTTAAATTTGATTAATTCATTAATTTACAGTAAATTAAAAATGTTATGATAATCTTTATTAAGTTTTGATTAAACTCTTAACCCATCAAGTAGTTTCTGAATATTATGTAGTTTGATTTTAATGTTTAAATTAGATTATGTTTGCTATTAGATTTATTCTATTCAAAATAAATAAACAAAGGATGTTAAACTAAGTAATGCAAATGTCTTTTTATATAAATTATGTTTTATATGGATTAGGAGGATATATTTATGAGTACTAATTTTTGAATTTTCTTAATGATTTTGGAAAAATTGCTACAAATTTTTGTCTATCTTAAACAAAGTATTTTTTGAAGATTTGAATTCTATTTTTTTTATTGATCAGTAATATACAAAATAAAAATAATAGAGCTTCTAGGTGATTATGAAAATAAGAAAGTTTGTTTTATTGAAAAGTGTTCTTTTTATTTCATTTAGTGTTTCCTCCTAATTAATTAGATTTAAATAGAAGAGTTTGTTTAATTTTTCGAGAAAGTAAAGTTGATTTTCTGTCTAGAATCAATCGATCCAGGTAGATTTTATTTTTTATTATTTAAACTCAAAAATTCTTAATTAACTTCTATTTAATATTAATAATAATTATAATAGCGTTTGTTCTATTTTTAAAATAAATGTCATAAGCACACACAACTCAACTTAAACATAGAAATTTAAATAAATCTAAAGTAAATTTAGGAAAATATTTGTTCATTTCATTATGGATATTCTAAATAATACTTATTTTTTGAAATACTACTTTTATTTAAGAAATGTCTAAAAAATAAAATTTGAATTGCATCTTCTTACTGAAATGATTGCTATTAAAATTCAAAGATTTTGTTTACAATAATGATATCCAATTTTTTACAATCAAAGCAGAAAGTTACAATGAAAAACATTTTAGTTTAGTAGCTTTTAACTCAAATAAATAAATAATACAGGTTTTCATTTTTCATTTTGAAGATTTTTGATAGATTAAAATAATTAAATCTAGAAATATTTGTATGAAAGAATTTATTCTTAAAAGGGAAAAAAAATGGACCAAGCTTTTTTTAGAATTTCTTTATCCTATGTATTCATTATTTTGTAGTATTTTAGTTTGTATTTAAATTTTACTTTTGTATGCATGAATATTTTTGTAAAAATAAAAATGATCTGAGTAGAGTTGATAAAAATTTAATTAATCCAATCAAAAAAAAACATTAATTAGGTTAATTAGATTATTAAAAACTTTGTTACATCTTTTCTTCTTAGTTATTGAAATGTTACAATTTACAACTTTATCTAATTACATAACAATCAATCAATCCATAAAAAAATCCAACTATAATTTCAGAAAGAACTTTCTGGGTAATTATTGATTTTCAGAATTTAAATTTTCTCAAAGTTTTTATTTCCCTTTTTTCTATTACACAGGAAGCTTTTTTAAATAACATTTTTATTTCTTCATTTAAACAATTAATTTTTTAAAAAAACTTATGGGGTTTAAATAAGATATAATGAAGATGAAAAATATTTTACTTTAAGTGTTCGAAGCTTCAAAAAAAACTTTGATTAAAATTTTTTTCGTTAAAAATACAAATTTTGACAATTTTTTCATTATAAATTATTTATCTCCGATTATTTTAATTTTTAGGTTTTTCCTTAGAAAATTTCGAAAGAGTTAGATAGTTAGTTAACTAACAAAAAATTATTTTTACTCCAAAAAAATAGTTAAGTTGCTATTAAAAAAGATTGATTAATTTTCATTAAAGAAAAGTATCCTTTAGCATCCATTATGTTATTTACAGTGGCTTAAATCGACCAATTTAATCAATTATCTATAACAGGTTATTCAATTTACAACTCAGCTGATAATGATATTAAAAAATATTAAGAATTTTAGAGAGAAAAAGGTAAGCAAGCATATTTTAAATATTTATTCAATGCAAATAGAGTATTTATTTATTTAGAACTAAACAAAAATTTTTCTAAAAAGAAAAAAGGGATTGAATTTTCAAACAAAGTATTTTGTATAATTTATAGTTTAAATTTGCTTTCTTTTTGGATATTTCTAAAGGGACTTCATCATAAATTTTACTAACTTGTTTAATCTAAATGAAAAATTGCATACTATAATAGGGGTCATGTTATTTTGAAATTAAATTAATTTTATTTATTTGATTTTTTTTATTTGTAATTTAGTAAAGAAATAAATCTTATTTTATCAAAATACATCTCCAATTTATTGTTTTATATTTAATTTTAAATAAATGAATCATTAAAATAATGTGTGAAATATTTTTTATTATGATAAAATCAATTTAATAAAATTAAAAAATATTAAAATAAAATTTTCAAAAATATGTTTCTGTGATGTAAATAAAGTTATCGCTGATTGTAATTATATTCCTTTTAATTTATTCTGTCAAATTTTATTAAACTTAATTAATATTTTAAAGTATTATTCCTATTAAATTTTTAGCAAATTTGATCCAAAAAACACACTAAAAAAAAGGTTATTAAAATATAAAGAGATAATGTAAAAATTAAACATTTAGATTGATTTTTATGCTAGTTTAGTTCATGTTAAGTATTATTTTTTTACTAAATTTCTACAAAATTTTATTATTTTTAGAGATAATTATGATAGCAAAATAAAATAAAAAAAGAAAATATTTCTTTTTTTAAAAGACATTCTATTACATTTTCTCTTTAATTAATTTATTCAAATATTTTATTATTTTAATAACTTATTCTTATTTTTTTAATAATAAAATATTGTAAATTATATCTTTTGTTTTTACTATTTGAAAAAATAATTATTGAATAAAAGTTTTAATATATTTATGAAAAGAAGACAAATTATCTAATTATTTAAATTGATATTGATTTAACAGAGTAATTTTATCTTACCAAATTTTAAATTATTTTTTAATAATTAAAGAAATACAATTATTTAAATATTAGAAAATAGTAGAATCATCATAGAATAAATTGTTGAGTACATTTATTTTCTGACAAAAAAAAACAACAAAAAGCAATCAAAACAAAATCAAGGAATCCTCTTTTCATTATTTTGCAAATTTACCAATTATACTGATTTCCTTTATTTTTAGAATAAAGAAGCAAAAAAATTAAATTGAAATAGCTTAAATAGATGAATATTTCTTCTTTTTATAAATCTAAAACAATGAAGATAGTTCTTATTAAAAATCTTTATTATGTGGTATTATTTTATTATCTTAAGAATTGGAATATATTTGAAACTTTAATTTGGCTATTTTTAGATATGAAATAAAAGAAATGTTAATTATTTGATGTTATACAAAATAGCTATTTTTTAGAAATGTAAAACCTGGTAATTTCTATTTGGTAAAATAAAATACAAAGAGAGATTTCTCTGAAATAGACATGTATATTTATTGATTACTTCTTTTATTTATATGCTTAAAATCTCCTTTCAATAAGAATTGTTAATTGATGGAATGATGTTGTCTAATTTTTAATTAACATTTTTACTGATTTTCATTTAATTTAAAAATTATTTCCTTTTAAAATCTTATCAGAATTAATGATTAGAGAAAATCTATGCATAGAGAGAATTATCTAGAAAATGGTATTTTTTCCAATTTATCACTTATTTATTTTGAATATTACTATTAATATAGACACACTAAACAAGAAAGAAAATTTTTCACTGTTTACTTTAATACTTTTATCAGATAATTATTCTTACATTCAAACAATCTTCTTAACTTAATGAATATGAAAGAGTTATTAAATTGATTTTGGAAAAGTTTCTTTTATTTGAATGAAGCTTTTTAATTAATTATCTCAAAAAAGCTCTATATTTTCTCTGATTTTAGCTAGCTCATTAATAAAAGTAATTGAATAATTTATATTTGAGGAAGCAGCAAATAGAAATTTGATTATAATATTTTAAAAATAAACAAAATTAATAATCAAAAACATTTGAAAATAAAACTCAAATAAAATGAACCAAAACTTAGTTAAATAAGAAACATAATTTTTCTTTTAAATGTTAGATTGTGGTTATGATGCTGCTTCTTTTAAGCATGAAAATAATTATTCATTTTATATTGAGAATTAAGACTAAAATATGAATACTCAAACAAAGTAAACAGAAAAAGAAGATAGAAACAAAAAAATTTTTGAAGAAAATGATAATAACAATCAAATATAAAAAGGACAAACTAATAATCATGAAGGTGCTGATAAAGACGGTAGCTAGTATATATTTAAATCTAATAACCTGATAAAAAATATCCTCAAACATTTTTACAAATTCTTAACAAATAAAGAAAATGTATAAATTGTATCGGAATTTATTATTGAAAAACCTGCTCCGTATTCAGTTAAACTTATCAAGAAATACTTCGAAAGAGTTAATTATAACAATTATTCCCTTATCAAAATAATAAAACATTCAAATTATGGTAAGGGTTTTGAATATTTCTTAACTTTTGAAGCTGCAAATGAAATACTTTAGAGCAAGATCAAGAATATATAAGAACATATTGATTGTATATCGTACCTAAAAGAGTGCTGTGTTAATCCTGAACAAATCAGTGAAATCAATTTTTATAAAAAGACCAAATTTCTCTGAATTTAAGACTTAACCTTCTCCCTTTGCTAAAAAATAAATATAATATAAAACAAACATTTTTAAATTAATTTTTTCTTTTTAAAAATTTTTTATTTTATATATTGGAACATATTTTGTTTTAAAGCCTTTAATTCTAAAAAAATAATATTATTGAGTTTAAAAACTTTAAATTTCTTATTCGCTGCTCTAATTTAAATATATTCAAATAGAATATGAAAAAAAAACTATGATTGATATATATTGTTTTTTCATACAAAAATGAATACAGTAAACTTTTTTACTATTATAATTGTAAATTTAAATTATTTTGAATAGTATAATTAAGAAACAAATGTTTATTCTTTTTTTGAATTCTTAACATCACTAATATTTGACATTTAAATTATAAAATGTTTATAAAATAAAATCAGTTTTTTATTTATCTACTTCCAATACTTCTAAGAATTTAGAATCTCATTCTAAAAACTTCTAGATTAAAACAAAAAAATATTGATCAACTAATACAATGATTGGTCTGTTTTTTAATTTAGAAAGAATAGTATTTTTTGTCAATTTAAATAATCTTACATTTCTTTGAGTAATTTAACTTTGAAAATTAATTTTTAGGATATATTAAATTCTTATGCGTTAACAAAAATTGATTATATATGAAGTAATCTAATACCAAAAATTGATTTTTACATAATTAAAATAAGAATTAAAAACTCAAATAAAAAACATTATGGTGTATTTTTTAATGAAAATTTTGAAATAATTGTTGAAAATACTAAATTCTTGAAGAAATAACTTTTCAAAATCAGACCAAAGTGCTTACTTTAAGTTAAATAATTATTTTATATAAAAAATGTATAAAATAATATTAATAATAATGACAAATTAATCTGCAACCTTTAAAAACAACTATTTATTTTCTCAGAATTTGAAAAATTTCTTGCAATGCTTATTTACCTTAAATTAACTGGAAACTTATTGTATGGATTTAAATAAAAAGCTGAAAAATTTGTTTACTTTAATTTTATTTGCTATAGGTCTTCAGAAATCATATTATTTCTACAACAATTATTGAGAAATACATTTTATTGTTGATAATAAAATATTTTAATTAAAGTATATTCTTCTTTATGACATTATGCTCTTTAAAAATCTTAAACAGAATAATGTATATAAATATGCTTTTATTACTAATGCTTATATTTAATAGATAGGCCTCTTTTCCTCCAAAGCTTAATATAAATATGCAATTAATTTATCTTTCAATGATCATTTACTATTTAACTTTAATAAAGCTTAGAATTGGTAAATGAAATAATAAATGCTGGTATTTATTTAAAAAGTTTATTTTTTAATCAATCAATCAATCAATTATCACTTCATTCTCTTTTTAATTTATTGTTTTTTACCATCTGATTTAAATCCAAAATAACAATCAAAAATTGTTTAATTTAAAAAGATATTGGGTGAATAGCTTCTGTAAAATTTGAGATCAGTCTAATTTTATTATAAACAATCAATAATTCGTATAAAAAGCTTAATTTGCTTCTTTATATGAGCTTTGTAGAATTTTTTTAAATGGACCTTGAAAATGAACTACTTAACTTATCAACAGAAATTCAAAACCAAATTTCAAGTTGATAAGTATTTGCTTCTATTTTCTTTTTATTTTGTTCAACATTTTAAATTATTCTTATTCAACCTAAAAACTTCTAAATATTATTGTAGATTTCTCAAAAAAAGCTAATTCCATATTCTTACTAGTATATTTGCTAAAAAAGTAAAAACATTTTATTGATTATTACTATAACTGTTGTTCTTCTATCAAAACATAAAGTTAAATTTACTAATATTTAGTTTGATTGCTTTAAATTCAAACTAAAAATAATAAAAAAACACATTTTTCAATAAGCAAAGGTCCTTTAAATTTTTTCTAAGTGAATTTTTAATGATCAAATGATGAAAAATATTTTTCTGGTACAAATTATTTTAAAGGAAGATAAAAATTACACTCTTCTTTTTAATTTATATGTAATTGTGATGTACTTTTATTCATTTTTATTTGTTAAGTTGACTTTTTGTATCATATTTGGTTTATGATATTAATCCTATTAGATAACTTTCTGTTTGAGTGAGATACAGTTATTTTTAGAATTTTTAAAAATATAAATATTTTAAGCAACATAGCGCATGCAAACATCTAACTAAAAATTTTTTCTGATTCGAAATTTTATTTTATTAAATGATATGCTTCATCTTACATATTCTTATTTAGTAAAAATAATTGAAGTTAAGAAAAGTAAATGTTATAAAAAAAAAAGATTTCTTTATTGCAAGTTACTTTATAAAATTTATATTATAAAAAATAGCAAATAAATTTTATTAACTTAATAAACTCAAATTATTATATTAATTAATAAATAAAACATTCTAAAAAATTAATTGAAAAGATAAACCAATCGGTAGTTAAGCGCATCAAAAGTAATAACTCCCTTGTTAGAAATCTTAGAGAAAAGATAAAGTAAGATTTTTTTAACATATAAAAGAAATAAAAATGAAATGATTACTTAAATTACTTTAATCAATTGGATGATACATTCAAATAATATTTTCATAAACCAATTCTAAAAAATTCGGATTGCTTAACCTTTTTAACAAGCATTTAAATACACCTCAAAAGCTTCCAAAATTATCAATAATTAAAGAGATTATATTAATTTTTGTTTATTATTCTTTTTTTTAAAAATAATTATTTATAAATTGATTTTAAAAAATAAATAGAATGATTGAAAGTGAGCTGCAAATAACATAAGAAAATCTATTTGATCATTTTAATAACTAAATTAATATTAGAAATGAAAACATAACAAAATAATAAAAAGAAATTAATTTAGTAGAAACTATTTAATTTTAGTAGTAATCTTTAGGAGGAAATGACTAAGAATCAACTAATTTAAAAAACATAAGACTTATCAGCAATAATAACATTGTTAAAAACTTAATCAAACAATTCTTTAATTATCTTTTGAAGAAGCAAAACTAAACCCTTGTTTAGGAATTCATTTTTCGTAAACCTTATCCATACTGCTAAAAATTAATAAAAAAATATTTCAAATAAATGACATATAACAATTAAAGTTTGGTAAAGTTAATCAAACACTAGTAATATGGCAAAGGGCTAGAATACTTTTTAACATTTGATGCAGTAGATAAACTCTTAATAAGTAAAGTTTAAAATTTAGATGAGCATCTTAGAATGATATTTTTGTTAAAGAAATATTGCGCAAATTAAGATCTATTAGACTACATTAACTTTTACAAAAAGAAATGAAAATGAAATGTTTTGAAGAAAAAAAACAAATTTTTTTAAATTAGTAAATAAAACTGAATTTTTTAAGAATTTAAAAATGGGTAATAATAAAACCTGAATTATTTATTCTTCTATCTACTCCATTTCCTTTGTATTTTATATATAACTAAAAGCATAGTAAAATATTAGAAATAACTTCTCTTTAATATTAATTATAAAAAATACTGTTTTGCAATTTAAAATACAAGATGAATTTCTTATTACCGTCTGAAATTAACAAACATTTCAATAAATTTTTATTTCTACTTTGGATATTTGATAAAGTAGTTAATTAAAAATATAAACTAAGAAGACAAAAAATTTGATTTAATTTTAATTAATAGTAGTAAAAAAAAATTAGGTATAAACTATTTACAAATGGTTGTCAAAAACTTAAAAATATTTTTTCTTTTCAAGAGAATAAGTGTATAGAGAGAGCTCAAAAAATAATTTTTTTGAATAGCTTTAAGATAATAACTAACTATTTCTATTTTAAATTATCAAGCAGAAAAAAGAAAGAAATTAAAATAGGCTTATTTATATCTGAATTTCTTGAAAAATTTAGATAAAAGTGGAGGTTTATTTTCATCAAAGCATTTATAGTTAAGATAAAATAGTTTTTCTTTAATAATAATTTAGCCTTTATCAAACTTAATACTTTGCTAAAGTTTGTTTTTGTAAAATAAACTTAAAACATATACATACCATTAAAAATAAATTTTGAAAAGTAACTCTTTTTTCTAAAGAAGATCGATAAAAAAAGAGGAAAATAAGTATAAAATATTTTAAAACCTTAAAAAGCGACTTATTGTATTTATTACTTGACTTGTTTCATGATTTACCAGATATCAATGCTTTAAAGAAATGAAGTACTTCATATATATTTTTCTAATAATTTGAATTTAATAAAATATTAATTAGCAATTTAATTTGTCTTTTTAAAAATTTCGGTTTTCCACAAATTAAATCATAAAAATATTTAGTTATTTTTTTGTATTTATTTCATAAAATATTTTTTAAATTAATTTGGTCATTTATTAAATGTTAATATTGAAATTTAAAATGATAATACAAATTTTTAGAAAAAAAGTGAGTCCCATCGCTACTTTAATTAACAAGTTAACAAATAATTAACTGAGCTATCAATTACTATATTTAATTAGGTAAAAAAGCCAGCCACTTACTAAATGATAATTGAATTACTTAAGATTTTAAAATGCTAATTTTAATATATACATTCTAAACAAAATAATTTTTGTTCTTTTATTTTAATGATTATTTAAATTATATATTTATATCACTAGATAAAACAAACTAATATTTTTTGTATTTAATAAGTTACTTTGTTAATTGGCTAAATGATAATTTAGATGGGTTTATTTTAAATAGAAAAATACATCAAATTAACTAAATATTTTTCACATTTTAAAAAATACTTGAATGTATTATCTAAATAAAAAGCAATGAAAAATAAGAATTTTATTTTTTCTTAATATTTATAATAACAGTTTAAGTTTTAGTGAAAAAAGGAGCAAGCAAGCTGTTTGAATTTTAAAGCAAGTTCTAAAATTAAATTGATCAGCACTTACTTGTAAATTCTGTTTTTTTACATTAAATTGATACAAAAAATTAGCAATACATAGACTACATAGACTTAATTAATAGTTTACTGAGTGAATTAATAATTTTTTTAGATTAAAGCTATTCTAATCCTATTTTTGTATAATTTATTACAATAATAATTAATAAATATTTTTCACTTTAATTTTGAAAAACATTATGAATGCTTAATCTTAAGATTAGAAGATTTTAACAAATATTTTTAAATTGATAAAAAAATTTATGTATATCAAAATTTCTTTAATTGATGGTTTGCTTTGATTGACAAACAAATTTCATTTTTAGACTCAAACCAGCTAGCTTTTCTATATAAAAAATAAATTAATCAATTCTAACTAATTATACATAGTAATTAAAGACAAAGTGATTAGATTGGTTCATTAACAATCTATGTAGGTTAAGGAAAATTTTGATCTTTCATGGAGGTAATTTATTTACATTATTAAAATTCTATTTATAATTTGTGCATTAGACTTTTTTCATTCATTATTTGTGAAATTAATAATTATAAAAACAAATAAATAATATTCATTCTTGTCAAAAAATAAATAAATTTGTTAACCAGTGATGGAACTAAACAAAGTTTATACTCTCAAGACTCATACATTTTTAAAAATTCTAGGTTATGATGGCTACAATTCTATTATAAATGAAGAAGATAATAATATATGTTATGATCAAAAATAAGATATATAATAAAAATTTTAAAGAAAGTAAACACAATTGCGTATATAAAAATTAAATATGGTAGATCCTATTGATGATTTTAAAATTGATAAAAAATTGTTTTAAATTTATGAAGAAAGTTATGAAAATCAAGATGAAAGTAAATAATTTACTCTTAGAACAAATAACCTCATTAAAAACATTCTAAAGCAGTATTATAAATTTCTAACAAAAAAAGAAAATGTTTAAATTGTCTCTGAGTTTATTATTGAAAAACCTGCACCATATTCAGTCAAACTTATCAAGAAGTACTTTGAAAGAGTTAATTATAACAACTTTTGTCTAGTCAAAATAATAAAGCATCCTAATTATGGTAAGGGCTTTGAATACTTCTTAACTTTTGAAGCTGTTAGTGAATTGTATTAGAGCAAAGTAAAGAATATTTAGGAACATATTAATTACATATCATACTTAAAAGAATGTTGCGTTAATCATGAGCAAATCAATGAAATTAATTTTTATAAAAAAAATAAATCCATCTAAATTTGAAGATTCGACCTTTCTATTGCTTTAAAAATGCATCAACCTTCTAATTAAATCAACTTTTATATCTAAGTTTTAAATAAAAAAATAAAAAATAATTATCATTGTTATATTGTCAAATTTATGTTAAATGTGTAACTAAATTTAGATTGATATTAAAAAATAAAATGTTATTCCAATTTAATTAAGTTATCTAATACTCTAAAAATAATTTTAATGAAACAATAATTTTACATCCCTAAAAACCCTTTCTTGAAATAAGTTTTTTCATTTAATTATTCAATTGCATAAAAAAAACAATTTATTTTACTTTTAAAAAATTCAAAAAAACAAAATAAATTTCATCGCTTATTTATTACCAAATGTTATTTGTTTTGTTTTGCTATTAATTAAATGTAAAGTTACAATTAATTGGATATAGTTCAAAGCTTTTGTTACAAAAAATCAAAACTTTTAACTTGATTTGATCTTTAATTATATTTTCATCTTACAAAAATAACTAGTCTCAGATTACAATAGTTTATTTAATCAATTTGTTTTCGATTGACAAATAGAAAAAAAACAAATTTCATCATCAATTAATTATCTAATGTTTTTTGTTTTGATTTGCTATTATTTTAAAATAAGATTACAATTATTTCAATATATATTAAAATGTTACATCTCTTATCTTGTGTGATTATATATCAATATTGTTACTTTATTTTATCTTAATTATTTTTTTTCATACAAAAATAACTAATCGCAGATTCCAAAATATTGAATCAATTTATTTTAGTAAGCTGATTTTCTATTTCACTTTTTTTAATCTTTATTTGTTAAAATCTTTACATTAATAATAAAAATAAACAGATTCTTACAATCATCCAAAAAGAGGCGACATATTTTGAATTAAATAACAAAAACCAAACAAAATCATTCATTAATTAAATCAATTAAAAAGTAAATAAATCATAATAGTTCTTTCAGTTTTTAACATATAAAAAAGCAAAATAATTTTTTGATTTTATGAATTAATTCCAAATTCAGTTTATTTGAATCTCAAAATTTTTAATGATATAGGTTGTTCTGTAATATTCAAAACCAAATCTATTGGTATGATTATGTTAATCAGACTCATTTAAAAAATTTAAGCTGAACCAAATTTTCAAAAAGACTTATTGTAAAATTGAACATCTCAGTTCCAGTGATAACAAATAGAAAATAATTAATTCAATATTTTGAGGAAAATAAATTAATTTTTTTACGTTAAAAGAAAATTTAATAAAATTAATAAAAAAAATTAATTTTGTTTAAAATAATTCTTATGAAAATGAATAATCTATATTTAGATTTCTTCTTTCATGTCAATTAATAAAAATAAAATACATCATTTATGGGAATATTAATGCTTTTTTCAGAAATTTTACAAATTACTTCAAATAAAATAAAATATTAGATAATCCAAATTTTTAAAATCTTTTCTATTTGTTTTTATTTAGTCTACAAACAACATTATCATCTCGTTTTTTCATGATCGTTGTTAATCAAGAAAATAATATGGGAGCTTTCTTTAAACACATTTAATAATAAAAAGAAAATATTATTAATTTAATAGTATTGAATAAAAATTTCTGCTTATTAGATAAATATATTTATTAAAATATTTTGGAAAAATACTCAATAATTGTTTTATTTTTAAACTTATTTGAGCTTCTGGTTATTTTAAATTTGTATACAAGCATACAAATGATTAAAATGGTTTATTTATACCTCAATTTTAATAAAAATATAGATTAAAGAGTAGGAAATTTTTGTCAAAATATTTATAATTAAAATAAAGTAGTTTTTTTTAATAATAAACAAGTCTTTTTCAATCTGAGCTATTTATATAGTTTTTGTAATTAATAACATAGAGGTTTCATTTAAAAATAAAAATTTAAAAAAGAAATTATTTTTTTCAATTAGATAAAATAAACACTAAATTCCACTTATTAAAATATTTTTTAAACCTCAAAAATTTATTTATTTATTATTTATCACTTTAAATAGCTAATAAAGCTATTAATTTTACTTTAATTTGCTAAAAAGCAAATAACTAACAAACCTAAGAGTAAGAGTCTGATTTCAAATGTTAATAATTTTACTAAAAATAGGTTACTTTATTTTTTAATTAATTCACTGGAGCTTATAAAAAGAAAAATCCATAAAACTAAATATAAATATTTTTCACATAGAAAAAATAATAAAGAAAAAGATAATCTATTTTTATAATATTGTAAAACTTTAAGTTTTGATAAAGAAGCTGAAAGATTTCAGCTTTAATTACAAAAACAAATAATACCTCTAAAATTAAATTTGTAGAAACTTATAAATTCTGTTTGTTTACATTAAATTGTTCAAAAAAAAAAAAGAATAGCTTACATTTTAATTAATAACTTTGTTAGATTACAAGTCTATTATGGATTCTTATCTCTAACATATTACAAATATAATTACCAAATATTTTTAGTAATGAATTTTCAAAAGCATGACATTCTGTATAACCATAAGCTTGATATATTTCTCCAAACAATTTTAAATTATTAAAAAATGTATTTCCAATAAATTTTCATAAATTGATGAATTGCCTTGATTTTTTTAAAATTTAATATTTAAATTCAAACCAGCTTTTTAATAAAAAAAGTAAATTAATACATTCTAAGTATGCATAATACTTGAAGGTGAAGTTATTAGGTTAAAATATAATGCATATTGGAGAGTTAATTATGGAACAAATATTTCTTTATGGATTCATTAAAAACTTTTTTTTTGAAAAAATTTTGATCTTTCAAGTTGATAATTTATTTCCTTTATATGAATTCAAATTCATTCATTAATTGCACTTTAGAATTTTCTCATTCTCTATTTATGAAATAAAAATTATAAAAGTAAATAAATAATTTACCTTCTTCCTAAAAAAATAAACAAAATTGTTTAGCCTTAATGGAAAAAAATAAAGTTTTTATCCTCAAGAATCACTCTTATATTTTTTTAATTTTTTTAGTTATGATGATTGCAGTCCATAAAAAAATAAAATGAATAATAACAAATTTAAAGAAAGTAAACACAGTAAGAGATTTAAAAATTAAACATGGTAGATCATTTTAAAATTGATAAGAAATTATTTTTAATTTATGAAGATAATTTTGAACTTGAAGAAAAAAGCAAATAATAGCAAAATCATGAAAAACATTCAATAATACTACATTAACAAGAAAACATTATGTTTAAATTATTTCTGAGTTTTTATTTGAAAAATATGAGCTATATTAGAGTAAAGTGAAGAATGTTTAGGAGCAATTCATTACATATCACACTTAAAAAAAATATTGTGTCAATTATGAGCAAATCAACTAAATTAATTTTTATAAAGAAAAAAATCCCTCTAAATTTGAAGATTCAAACTTAATTTTGCTTTAATGATGCAAGATTGATATTAGAAAATAAAATCTTCATTTTCAGATCTACTTAAATTATCTAATACTCAAAAATAATTTCAGCATTCTATTAACTTTAAATACCTAAAAATTTGTTTAAAATACAAAAAATAAATTTAGTCATTTATTTATTAATAATCTTCTATTTTTTATTTTAATTTGCTATTATTTAAATGTAAGGTTACTAATAATTTGAACATAAATTAAAATGTTACATCTCACAACAGCTTTTTTTATTAAAAATCAATATTGTTAACCTCTATCATTTTTTTTCTTATAAAAATAACTAGTACTAGATTATAAAACATTTAATCAATTTATCTTCATAACATTTCTTCAATGTTTTGAATATTAAAAATCAAATGATTTTTTAATCTTATTAATTAATACCTTCAAATTTTAGATTTATAGGCATATTCTGCTATATTTAAAACCAAAACTATTGTTATATATTCAGACTCATCATATTTAAAAATCTAGAAAAAATTATTTCTCTAACATTACCCAAAGATATAAAAGATGTTGCATATGTATATGGTTATGTAATTAAGCAGAAGGAGAGATAGATTTTGAATAAAAAAAAATTTTAAGTTTTTGTATGCTTTAATTTAGATTATTTTGAGAGCCTCAATCCCCCTCTAAAATTTAAGAAGAAAACTTTTAGAAGACAAAATCAAAATCAACTTTTCTATTAGGTATTCAAGTGTAAAAATAAATTTATCATATGGTTTGCTTTCAAAAAGCAATTAAAAAAAGTAATAGATACATAAATCTATCCATTATTCTGATTTAATTAATTTTTACAATCAAAAAAGGAGTAAAAAAATAAATTAAAATAGTTATTACTTTACATATTAGAATATTTTATTTTTTCATAAATCAAACAGAGTCATGCAATAGATAAAAAAGAGCGATTTATTTTATTTTATTTCATTTCATTTTTTTATGGAATATATATTTTTAATTTTAATAGTGATATAATAAATCAAAAGAAGAAAATATGAAATAAAAGAAGTTATATTTTAATAGATGTCAAAATAAACGAAATACTTTTTAACTTTTAAAGCTGTTTGCAAGTTATATTTGAGTAAAGTAAAGAATATTTTGAAACACATTGGTAGTTTATCATACCAAAAAGAGTGCTATGTTTAGTCGTGAACAAATTAACTAAATTAATTTTTATAAAAAAACAAATTCCTCTAAGCTTGATGACGACATAACCTATTCCCTTACCTGAAAATAAAAATAAATAAAAAACAATATAAATTAATAATTTGATATTTTTCTTGAAATTTCTTTTTGCCAATTTTATTTTGCAATTTAAATTTCTAATTTAAAATAAGATTAAATAGGAATCAAAATGTGATATTCTTCTCATTACATTTCACAAGTATTTTATAATGGAGTGCTTAAATAGATTATGCCTCTTTAAGGTATTCATCTGTGTTAGTAGAAGAAAAAATGTATTATTCTGTATCTTAACATTTTTAAGATTTTATATTTAAATTATTTTGAGAGATAAATGTATTTTAATGATAAACTATGGAGCTTTTTTGAATAATTACTAAATAATGGTTAAAAATACTAAATTCCTTTAGAAATAACTTTTGAAAAATGAATCATTGAGTCAACTTTAAGTTAAATAATTGTTTCATTTCAGAAACATAAAAAATAATATTAATAATATTATTCTTGATCAATCTCAAATTTTATAAACCAAACCAATGAATTTTTGTATGAAAATAAAAATTAGATCTTAATGCTAATTAAATTTAAAATAACTTCAGAGTTATTGTAAATAAATTTATTTGATTTGCTTTTGGTTTTAAAAAATCTTATTGTTTTGACAGTTATTTTTATAAATTGAGGAAAAATATTCTTTTATTTATGAATTGTTAATTATTATAAATTATCTTGAAGAAAATATTTTCTGCTGAAAGGTACTTTACCTTTATATGCTTAGGAATGGCATATGTTTAAATGTTAGGTATGTTTCTTAAAACTCTTTATATTTAATTACCGTAAAACCTTGTTTACTCACAAGTCTTAAATTAAAAAATATTTTGAATTATTGAAGTTTCTCTGTATATGTATTCTATTTGTATGTAGCCTTTACTAAGGCAGTACCCTAGGGTACTATATATATATATATATAAATTATATTTATTTACTTAAATTCTTTTTAGATCAAACCAAAATTTATATTATTTAATAAAAAAAAACATTCCAAAAATTTAATTGAAAAATAAATCAATCTGTAGATTAACATATCAAAAGTAATCACATCTCTATCAACAAACTTAGATAACTTTTCAAGTAAGATTTTTATATCATTATTTATAATAAAAATGAAATGATTATTCAAATTATTCTTGATAATTTATTATAATTAATATCACCATACTTTCGAATAATATTCTCATAAATAAATTCTAAAAACTTATTATTATTTTATTTTTTAAAAAGCATTTATTTAAACTTTAAAAGCTTCTAAATTTCCTTATTAAAGAAAAGTTTAATGTCTGCTTATTATTTAAACTGAAATTGTTTTCAGTTATTATTTTTATAAATTGATTTTATAAATGAAATAGTATGATTGAAAGTGAGTTGCAATTAAAATAAGAAGATCTATTTGACCATTATAATAACTAAATTAATTTCAAAAACGAGAATTTTACAAAATAATAAAAACTTCATTTAGAAGAAATTATTTACTCATAGTAGAAATTATTAAGGAAAAATGAATAACAATTAAGTAACTTAGAAAGCATAAGACTGGCCAGAAATAATAATATTATTAAGAACTTAATCAAATAATTCTTTAATTATCTTTTGAAGAAGAAAAACTAGGCTCTTGTTTCAGAGTTTATTTTTAGCAAACCTTATCCATACTGCTAAAAATAAATAAAAAAATATTTCAAACAAATAACTTATAATAATTAAAGTTTGGTAAAGTTAATCAAACACGAATAATATGGTAAAGGGCTAGAATATTTTTTAACATTTGATGCAATAGAGTAACTCTAAATAAGTAAAGTTTAAAACTTAGAAGAACATCTTAGAATGATATTTTTGTTCAAAAAATATTGTGCGAATTAAGATCTATTAGATGATATTAACTTTTACAAAAAGAAATGCAAATGAATTGTTATGCATTTAAATTAAAAAAAACAAATTTTTAATAAATATTATTTTTTTAAATTATCAAGCATATTTTTATAAATACTGTAAACCTTTAAAATGGATAACAATAAAAAACACCTTAACTATTTAATCTTCTACTCTATTTATTTTGTATTTTATATATTACAAAAAAAGCATTGAAAAATATTAGCCTTTAATAATCAAATGTTTTTAATTGATAAAATGTATGTAATATTAATTTTGCTGGATCAGCAATATTTCTAAAGAATCTTATTTACATATTTTTTAAGATGAATTTTTTATTTCTTATTATCCTCTCTTCAAATAGACAATTTTTGAATAAATTTTTATTTTTATTTTTTGATTAATAAGTAAATGAAAAGAATATTTGAAAATTCGAATGATTTGATTTATTTTTAATTAATATTAGTTACAATAACTGCGAAAGATACAAACAACTTAATTTAGACATTTAATTTAACAAGTATTGAAAAAAAATTAAATGGATATTTTTAAAAATGATTTTCAGAAACTTAAAAATAAAAATTCAACAAAATAGGTGACTAGGTCGAGATCAAAGAATATTTTTTTTAAAATAGCTTTAAGATAACTGCTTGAATTTTAAATTAGAAAGTAAAAGAAATTAAAGAAAGCATTACCAATTTATTAGCAGATACATTATGTATTAAGTAATATATTTGATGATCTTTTTGTCTAATATCTATTTTTTGGATCTAATTATATTTTAGATTATTAAATGTTATTGTGAAAATTTAGTAGAATAAAAAACATTTTTCTATTAATATTTAAAGTAACATTTCTAAATTTTCTATTTTAAGTTGCTAAGCAACAAAATAATTTAAAAATTGAAAGTTTATATAATATGCATTTATTAGTAAAAGCAAAGATGATTAATTTAATAATCTAGCTAAAAATAGAGTCTACAATTTAAATAAAATTTATTTTTAACAATGTTTTGGAAAAATATTCAATAATTATTTTATTTTTATCTTATTTGCTCTTCTGATTATTTTAAATCCATTAACTACAAAAAAGATGCAAGTTATTAAAATTAGTTTGTTTATTGATCTCTTATGTGCATAAAAATTTCAATAAATATGGATGTTTATTTCATAAAATCATTTATAAAGAAGATAGAGTAACTTTTCTTTTAATATAATATGGCCTTTGTCAATCTTAACAATGTATTATGGCTAATTTTTGAAAATAAATCAACAACATAGATGTCTCCTTAAAAAATAAAAGTTAAAAAAGGAGCTCTCTATCTGGATTAGATAAAATATCTTATGAATTCTACATATAAAAATATTTTGAAAGCATTAAAAATTGATTTATTTTATATATCACTTGATTTGTTTCAAGATTTAAAAAATATTAATACTTTAAACAAAGTTTTGTTTTACTTAATCTACTTTTATAATAATTAATTTTTGTGTTAAAAACATCAATACTAAACTTATTAAATCATTAAAATATTTAGTTCTGTAAATATTTATTTCATAAAACGTTTTTTAAATAAAAATGTTATTATTAAAATTTAAACTTGATACAAATCATTAAATTATAACCAATTATTTTACTAATTTAATGAACTGATTAACAAATATTTGATCCAGCAATAATAACTAAATTTCATTTAAAAGAAAAGCAACCTAACAAGTCAATTAATCATTTATTCTGATATCAAAATGTAAATAATTTTACTAAATATTCTAAATATTTTATTTCTTTTTATTAATTTGTTTATTGTTCAAATTTTTTATTTCTAATGATGAATAAAATGAACAAAAAGGGTTACTCAACAATATTCTTTTTAAAATATTTATAAAGTGATTCATAAATTTCTCAGTTCAAAAATTAAAAAAAATGGTTCTTAAAATGAAGTCAATTCAAAAGTATATTAAATTATTGTTTCATGATAAACTATTTCATAAAAACAAATTTAAACTAATTTCAAAAAAATATTGAAAAAATGACAGCTAATTTTAATTTAGATAAAATCAAGCTAGTTTTATACATATGTGATTGTTATTTGTTTTGCGAAATATGAAAAGAAATAATTAATAACTATTTCTTTAAAAATAATTTTGTTCTAATCGACAAAAAAAACTAAAATTAATTTTGTCTTTTTGAAATAAAAGTTATTTTTCAAAAAAATTTTTAATTTTAATCACCTATTTTACTATTGTAAAAGAAGCAAAAAAATGTTTTTAGTAATAATAACAATAATATTTCTAGTAATCTTATCACTAATTAGCAAATAAAAAATAGTTTGTTTGAAGTAAATTAAAACCATAAGAGACTAAATTTTCTTTAAAAATTAAGATGAAAATTAGTTTTAAGAGTACCTTAAGATTAAAAATTATGACAAGATAAACTTGGGTCAGAGTAATTTTAAGGAGGTTGAAAAGCTTCTTATTCATTTTTCTGTAAAAATCATAAAACTATTGAGGTTTAAGATCTCCAATATTTCAAAACTATTTTTAAATAATCAATTAAAATAAAAGTAAGAGATGATGATGAAGATGAAAATAACAAAAAGAAAATCTAATACAAATTTAAAACTTATAGCCTTATCATAGTGAATATAACTAAATAATTTTATAAATTTTGAAGTAAAAGGCAAAATCATTAGTGACTGACTGAGTTATTTATTAAAGCCCACCTCATATAGCCCACGCCATATTCAATTAAGATGGTTAATATATATTTTAATAGAATGAATTGTAATAACTTTTTCTAGATAAAGATTAAAAAGCATGAAGTTGTGGGTTTGAATATTTTTTTATTTTTGAATCTATTCTCTTTTCAGAGTAAAATGAGGAACATATAAATTATACATTTTTTTTCAAGAAATTCTTGGTAAATCAATATTATAATAATGAATAAGCATTTAGATTTCAAAAAAAAAAACAAGAAACAGATGTTATGAGATGAGTTCAAAAAATTATTTGAAAGAGGTACTCTATTTTTTAACTTTTAAAAATAGTTATTAATCATATTTTTCCCATCTCAAGTACTAAGTTTTAAATGATAATTTAATGTAAATAATATTAAAGGTAAAACAAAAAATCAATAACAACCCTTAATCTTATAATTTTAATAAATAAACACTTGGATTTCAAAAAAAAAACAAAAACAGATGTTATTTGTTTGATAAATAAAAAAAATTATTTGAAATAGGGACACTATTCTTTAATTTTTAAAAATAGTAATTAATCATATTTTTCCCATCTCACAATATTAAGTTTTAAATGATAATTTAATGTAAATAATATTAAAAGTAAAACAAAAAATCAATAACAAGCCTTAATCTTAATAATAATTTAATCTTTGTAGTAGAGTTAATTGGAAATTTAACTTTTTATAATTGAATTAATAAGTTAGTCCTTTGATTCAGCTTTTAAAATTAGCTCAGTTTTTGTTGTATATTTTTATCTTTTTCATAATATACTTATCTGCAAGTTATCAGAAGCAAGGACAAGTGTTTAAGTCTATATATTTTTATAAAAATTTAAATTATTTATTCAGTATTGTTGCATGATAAATAAAGTGTAAAAATAAGATAAATTAAATAAATTACATTTGTAAAAATCATAAGAATCAATATCAAAAAACATTAAAGGGTTGTAAATTATATTTGCTTTCAAAAAGGAAGTTATTGTAAGTTGATTGGCTCATAAAGCATTTAATTAAATATTCTTACTAACTTTTAAAATTAATAATGTGAAAATAAATCAATCTTTTTTAATTTTTTGAAAGAATTAATTAATCTCTTCATCTACTAAGACGAAGGACTAACTAAAGGTGGGGAAAAACTTTTCAATTTTATTTCGGCTTCTTAAATTTATGATAAATTTTCTAATTAAGGTAAGATTAATTATGTAGTGATATACTTGAAAGTACTACATTTTGTTTGAATTCCTTTTTCAAATATCACAGAAATTTATTTAATTTGAACAAAATATTTTGAAGTGATTTTTTGTAAAATGGTCTAAAATATATACAAAAATAATTTTTAATCACAGTAGATGAAAAAATTAACTTTTTAAAAATCATAGACTGAATGAACATTAGCTAATTTTAAAAATAAAAGAGTTGGACTATTCAGAATAAATTTGCTTGATCTTTTCTTTCAATTTAAAAATATAAATAATTTTTTGTTCAAAAACAAATTAATCAACTGAAATTTCTAAAACATTTGAGCTAGAGAGAGAATCATGGAATCATTTCAGTAACAAAATAGTTTCTTAAAGAAAATTTACTATTCTTATAATTATGATAACAATAATAATAGATATCCATTCTCTTCTAAAAAAATTGAAGAAAATATTAGTTTGAAATAGCAATTTTCTTACAAAGGTTTATAAAAGGAAATACTAAATGCAAATTTTAACAGTTAAAATGAAATAGAAGAAGAAAAAAATTGTGAAAATTTTAACAACTAAGGAGAGTTCTAATTCACTTTTAAAACCAATAATTTGATAAAAAATATATTAAAATAATTCTATAAATTTTTAACTAAATAACAAAACTTTTAAGTAGTTTCTGAATTTATCATTAAAAAGCCTTCTAAATATTCTCAAAAGCTCATTAAAAGATACTTTGATAGAGTGAGCTATAATAACCTTTCCCTTATAAGGATAATAAAGCATTAAAACTATGGTAAGGGCTTTGAATATTTTTTAACATTTGAAGCAATTGACTATTTGTAAAAAAGCAGAGTAAAGAATATTTAATAGCATGTATAATATATTTATTGCCTAAAAGAGTGCTGTGCTAATCACGAGTTAATCAGTGAAATTAATTTTTACAAAAAGAATAAAAATTACTCAGTGTGAATTAAATAATAAATAAATAAATAATTTAATTTGCTCAATAGCTTCATGGTAAATTGTATTTTCTTTGCTAATTATTTTATTTATTTTGATGCCTCTATACAATAATAACTATTGCTATTTTTAATACTTTATGTTATTTGTCAAAATAATACTCTTCACATGTATACCGATTAATTTATTTAATTTACTAATTCTATTAAAAGTTTATAAGTACTGTTATTAACCTTTTCCTCATTAGATCTGAAAATAAAAAATTCAGGCATCTATTTATTTTGATGGAATTTTTAAATTGAGCTGAAAAGAAATATTGCCTATTTTGATAATAAAACAAATTAATACATCTTATTAAATTTGAATTATTGATGAAATGGAATTAATTGAATTCATTCTTTGATAACTTTTCTTTAAAAAAAGTAACAGCTTAGAATTTATAAGAATTTTCTAGATGTCACAAAAGACATGAAACTGATTTTATTTGATGAAATAAAGATCATTTAAAATTGAAGCAGTGTAAATAAATTTATAAAAATAGTCTTGAATTTTTTTTTCCCATGTCAATTCTAAGTGAAAATTTAATGTAAATAACATCATTCAAGGAAGATAATAAAAAAAATTAGAAGAATTAATCTTCTGACTTATTTGTGAATATTTGGTAAATGATAATTCAATTTTTATAGAAGTGTCATATAGAAGTTTGAGTTTTCATAATTGAATAAATTGGTTGGCTATTTCAATTAGATTTTTAAACTAGCTGGGTTTTGTTAATTTCTAATTCTTGATAGTTTACTAATCTGCAAGTTATTTAACCAGTCTCTCAATCTTTGTTTTTTAGAAAAATTTAAACAAAAATATATGATAAATTCTGTAAAATTTAAAATCAATGTACAACAAAAGAAATTAAATAAATTTAATTTGCAACTAAGGATGAAAATCATTCACTATTCAAAAAGATTATAAGGCTTTTAATTAAAAAAATAAGTTATTTGATTGGTTTATCAAGAACTAGATTAAATATTGTTACAAGCTTTTAAATCAATAATGTAAAAATCAATCAATCCTATTTAATTTCTTGACATTAATTAATTTTTTTTAAATGAAAATTTAACAGAAATTTAATTTAAAAATCACTCCCCACCTTTTTGTTAGTCCTTCACAGTAGTGCAAGATTATTCTTATATCTATATACCCTAGGCATATTCTTTTTTATTTAAATTTATGTTTCAAGCTATAAAATAATGTAAATAAATTTAATATTTTTCTTTCTTTTAAATACTTCTAAGCTATTGTAATTTATTGATAAAAATATTCAAAAAATTAATTCTAAATTATATAAGATGAAAACTTTACTTTTAAAATCAGAGGTTCAAAAATAGCAAGCTTTAAAAAACTAAAAAAATTGAATATTAAGAAAAAGCTTGCTTTCTTAATATCTCTTACAATTTAAAGTTATATAAAATTTTTAGTTCAAAAACTAAATAATCAGCTGTTATTTTTTAACTTTTAATAAAATTTGAGTATTGGTATGACAGAAAATTGTCAAAAATAACAAAGTGACTGCTTAGATAAGATGTATTCAGATAAATGTAAGCATGAGATTGACCAAGAGTACTTATCTGCTAAAATAATTGAAGGTAACATTAGCTTGAAATAGTAATTTGCTCACTAAGTTTTATAAAAAGAAAATTCTTACATTCAAGAATAGATACATGGAGAAAATATTTGTGAAGATGATAGCAGCGAAGGAGAGTTTCAATTCGCTTCCAAAACCAACAATTTGATAAAAAACATACTAAAATAATTCTACAAATTTTTAACTAAAAAACAAAACTTAGAATTAGTTTCTGAAATTATCATTGAAAAACCTTCTCAATATTCTTAAAGGATCATATAAAGATATTTCGATAGAATAAGCTATAACAATCTTTCCCTCATAAGAATAATAAAACATTAAAATTATGGTAAATTTTTAAAAGGGTGCTGTGTTAATTAAGAATTAATCAGTGAAATAAATTTTTATAAAAAAAACAAAAGTTTTTAATAGTGAATATAAATCCTGAGTTAATTAATTTGTTAAAAAATTTCAATACAAATTATATTCAGTTTATCAATAATTATCTTCATATTCTCAATATTATCCAGCTGATATTTTAAATTTATGAATAAAAAAAAAATCAAAAATGCATCATTATGCTCTCTTTTTCTCTTTATTTCTTCTTTTTTTAAAAATTTTTTACATTTCTTTTAATTAACTAATTTTAAAATATTATGAAGAACAATTTCTTTTAAAAAAAATCTTTTTATAAGTATTTTGATTAACTGCTTCTCTAATTTAAACAAATAAATACTGATATTGAATCAGAAAAATGAATTTGTGGCATTGTTTTAAATTACTCAATTATTTGATAAAATTCAAAAATTCAATTAATTTTATTAATTAAAAACTACATTATCCAATCAATTTTTGTTTAAATTAATTAAAATAGAAAGCAGTAATTGTAAATTATTTTTAAAAGAGGATTTTATTAGCTTCTCTTAATCAACAGTGTACCATAGACTGACTATCCAAAAACAGTCAAAATGTGATTTCTTGTAAGTGATTAAATTTTTACTTATTTTACCAGTTATCTAATTCTGGTAAAAAATATTTACAACTTCTGATATAAATTTTTAATATTATCCATGCTAAAATATATTTTCAGTTTTAACAATTTTTCAAATAAAAATATGAAAAGAAACAAAGTTAAACAATATACAAGTATTAAATCTTTAAAGGAAAATTACATTATACATATTTTTAATTATAATAAGCAAATTGAAATTTAAAAAATAAATCAAACAATAGAAGAAAGCAAGGAAATAACATATTAATAAATATTAAATAAATTAAATAAAGAAGAAAAACAATCTAAATACCTTTTTAGATTTAGATGAAAATTTTGCTGAAATATCTTAAGATTTAAACTCTTTCAACTCTAGTGAAAGAGCTAAATTCATCTAAGCATTCTAAAATTCAATGATTCATTAATTAGTACCTAATAATCAAATAATAAAGATTAAATAATGATTATTCTTAAAAAATAATACATGCTCAAAAGATGATTATTTTGATTACACTAATATCAAAGATTAGATATATATTACAATAAGATAAATAAATAATAGAAAAGAATTTAGTGAAAGAATTAGATGTCTCGATTACTGATATTGACTTACTGCAAGAAGATTATAATTAAGATGGTAATAATGGCTAGTAAGTAGAAGAAAAAAAATAAAATATTCTATTCGAATAGAAATTAGTATTATAGATTCAGGTTGATGAAAATTTTGATAATAAGAAACTAAAAGGATAATAACCAAAGAAGAATCTTGATTCTCAAAAAATTATAATCCATAATCCATAGAAGCTCACAACAGTATAAGGTAAGAAGATCAAAGATATATTAAAAAAGGTAAAAAACTAAATTAAAACCTACATAGAATCAATAAATCTACACATTGACAAACTAGAACAAGATGAATAGATGGAGATAGAATATTACAGATGTTATGTTAGAAGTTGTTGATTACAGCATAAAGGAATTTAGTCGAGATAAGGAGAAGAGAAAGAGTATTGAGAATAAGTTTGATGAAGACCTTGATAAAATAGAAGAATTGAGGTCGGAAAAGGAGATCAACAAGAATAAAAAGAAGTAAGGTCAGTGAATAGAATTTTATGGTGAGGAAGAAAAACAAAGAAAGAAAAGCCAATAAAGTCGAAAAAATAGCAAGAAGATAGTCCCTTTAGGACAGTGCATGACAATTACGAATAAATATAACTATAAGAATAGCAATTCAAATTTTTAGAAAACATGGGCAACAAAAGAAGTGATAACACATACCTAGTTAGTGAATGAAATGAACTACTTAAACTTTCTTGATAAGCATATACACCACAATAATTGCAGATACCAATTTTCAAGTACAAATATTAGACCTAGCAATGTGTTTGCTACTTCTAGTGCACTTTCTTTGACCAATTCTTTCATATACTAAAGATGCCACTATACCATGCTTTGAGTGCTATGGTATCATTGATACGATATTTTTCTTTTGGCTCATTTTACTCTCTATTTCTTTCATTATCAATTTTTTGTTTACCTTCTTTTTAATCAACTACAATCACATTCTCAATGTTTTTCTTCCAGGTTTTGATAACTACAAGATCACAGGGATCATCACTAACTTTTTCTTGATTTTTTCTAGTGTGAAGCTAGTTTCCACATAGTTATTTATGTCCCAAATGTCGCTGTTGGATTGCGACAACAAGCCTTACTTTTGCTTGAACTCCATTTGAGAATTAGATATTTTGCTAGGTAAGTTATATTAATATAGCAAAAATCATGAATTCAAACAGGCCATAAATATTGAAAAATTACTACAAGAAATTGCAACCCATATAGCTTCTTGTAGGATATTTGAAGACAGAGACATCAACAGCACAATGGCTAATTACTATGATAGCGCTGATCAAAATTTGTCCTTGTAGCAGGCTATATCAGGTATGGGTAGTTACAACACAAAGGTTTAGATAGACACACAACTGCAAGATTATGTAAAAATCATTAATCTCAACAACAAAATGCAAAAACAAGGACTACCTCTCTAAAAGTTATTTTGAAGCCTCAATAACTAATTATTACAACAAGGCACAGATTGGTGATCTTCTGAAGAATTTGTATGATAAGAGCTAAATAAATAATATTATAAGCGTATATCTTACCAAATCAGAATTCTACACAGTTATAGGTGATTTTGTTAGAGAGATATACTTCATATCACAGATGGAAAATTATGACATCAAGTCAATTATGCATCTGAAAAAAGATGTAAACATTTATATTACTTTATTCGGTGTGGGAGGTAAGAGTGGTGGGTATGGTAGTGGGAATGAAGATCTTTCAATATTAATCAAGACAGCATTGTACCAGTGAAGAAAAAAGATTGAATGAGAAATACAAAATCGAAATTAACCAAGTGACCATGAAACTATTTGAGTTACAGGTCGTACCATTGGAAAGTACACAGATAATCCTAACATACTTCATCCTCTGATATCAAGTCAAGAATTTTGAAATGTGAGCGAAATCGTTTTTGCTTGATTAAAAAGACAAAGTCTAATTGAAAGATTATTACATGAAGAATAAGGTTGTAGGGCTAAACATCAGAATAACAAACCAGTTATCACAAATTCAATAGGATTTACTTGATGTCAAATCACCATAAACAGTAACAAATTTATATTCCAATTATTGCATAAGGAAGGCATATATCACTGATATTAATTTAGACCAATACTTGTCATTACAACAAAAAGGAAGAATAATATTAGATTCAGCATACTAGATAAGCGACAAGCAAATCAGATCTGATTCACTAAAAAACCAATAAGTTCCAGTAAATAGTGAATGGTTTATTCATAAAGTACAAGACTGGCATATCAACCCATACGATAGATAAGAAGTATTTCCCCTTTCAAAGGTTGATGGTAAATTTGATAAAGACATCGACTAGCAATAGATGACAACTGGAGATTGATATCTTTTGTGTTTCATGGCACAATAAGGTAGATTTATTTCTTTCATAAATTTGAAAAGCATACTGTTTTCAATGAGTTAGATTAAGTTCTTCAATACCTTTTAATTTTGATGTTGCAGATAGTTGATTTGGCATATTGATATTTTTGTCGCCACCCTAGAACAACAAAAAGATTTTCATACCAGTTACAAAATAAAAACTGCATAAGTGGAAGACTTGGATACTTTCAATCAAAGGCAAAATAAAATTAGTAGATGGCACAGTAACAACTAAAATAATTGACAAGGCAATAAGATACACAAAATGTGATTATAACTTGAGAGGTTGTCATTCTACCCTATACTAGATTTTACCTTCTATGGGTAATACATTAATTGTAAATTTTACTTATGAATGGTACTTAAAAATCATATTCTACACCTTGCTTTGGCCCAATCTGTCATATCATGAATGGGGTTATCTCCAAATCGGTAGACACAACAGGCCCACAAATTTTATTTATTTAGTTCAACACATTGAAACAAATCATCTACGTTAATGAGGGTTTAGGAGGTCCTATAGGATTGTCATTTTATAATTACAATTTGACTTAGCTCTTATTCAATGGATTTTTTGCATTCTGTAAGGTGATGAAAGGGGAACCATCACAATATCTCCAGGTGTGAAACAATAATAGCTCTTTAAATAATATTGTTACCTCCATACAAATTTTGGGTACTTATACAGTAACGTCATGCATCAGCAAGATGAATAACATAAAAGAAAAAACCAACAATAAATATCAACTTGAAAAACTTAAGAAGCTCAACATCATTACTTACTCATACAATAAAATGTAGCAAGAAGAAATTGCTAGATTAGAAAGGGAAATTCAAGGGCAAACACGAGAAAGTAAACCAGCTGAAGTAAGAATTAGAAGGAATAAAATATCATTGCAGAAGATCAATGAAGGAATTCTCATATCAACTGCTGTAAGATCTGGGTTTAATTATGTGCTCACGGACTACAAGATTATGGACAATGATTACCAATTATACCAATAAGGGTATTGACAAAGATAAAATTAAAAAGAAATTATTTGAGAACTAACAGAAGGTAATAAAACAGCATTTATCCCTTATGTTATCATATGTAATCAGGGGTATGAAGGTGGTGAATTAAAAATAGAAAATCAAAAGCTAAGATTTGATATTAAAAATCTCACTATGATAAAAATTCATGAGAGCTAAGTTGTTATCTCAGATTGATTTGAAAATTGAAGACACCAAACAGGGTTGAATTCCATGAACTCAGACAATCTAGACAACATCAAGAGTAGCCTCACAGTGAAGTATGAACAACAACAATAAATACAAGTCAAAAAGCTAGTAAACAGTAATATATATATGAATTCATTGATCGAACAACTCCAGAGAATCATCGAAAAATAAATAAAACGAAGTCAAAATAATTTTCCACAATTTAATTAAGAAATTTTTTCAATATTTTAATTTCGTGTAAACATCATCTTATTATTATATTTTTAATTAAATACAAAATAATTCCACAAATTTCACTTTTTTTATTATTTTCAGGTATTCAAATTGATCAAAAAATTAAAAAATTTAGAAATTTTACCTATCTAAATGAAAAATTCACATTTTAAAAGAATATCTAAATTATGTTATTATTTTTGATACTATTAATCAACTGGAGATATTGAATTTATTATCAATTAGTATGACATTAATTTTGAAAATAATATATGGTTTTTTAGTCTTGTTTTTATAATTTAGCTACAATTAAATGAATATAATTTTCAAGATTTAAATATACAAATTAGAGATATTTACCCTAAAGATATCCTTTTGATTATCTACTTTATATAGAAAATTTGATCTTTATCATTTTCACTTATAATATTCATATAAATAATATTTAAATAACCATTGAATCAGTATTATGTAAACATAAAGCTAGTATTTTCAAGAATTTTTATTGGCAGACAAAAATATGATTTATTTATAGAGTATAAGACATTAGCATTAATTATAATAAAAAAAAATAACTTTGATCAGTTTTTTTATTAGAAAACTATCTCAAATATAAGTACTGCAATTTTATTATTAATGCTATCAATCAGTATATTTTATGTGATTTCTGAAAATAATACTTCAAGTATATTTACTTATTTAACTAATTTATTTAATTTATTCAATCTTTCTGCTAATTCATAAGTATTATTATCAATATTTTTTGTCATTAAATCTGAAACTAAAAAATTCAGGTTGAACATAATTTTTAAAATGAAAATATAATGAGAAAAGAACATAAAATTTTTATTTTAGATGTGATAGAATTATTAAAAAAATACTGATATGATGGTAATGCTTAAAAATATTTGATTTTGTAAAGTCCTAAATATTCATAATAATTAATTTAAAACATAAAATAATTTATTTTCGAATAAATAAAAAACGAAAAAAATTTAAAAGATATCTCAAGCTTTATTAAAAATTTTACACATAAGATTTTTTATATTTTTAAATATTAATTTTTTTTGATATGCCTAATACTAATAAAAATAATTTTCATATTTTCAAAACTCCTCTCTAATTCATAAAAAACTTCCATAGATGTGCAACAATGAGAATAAAGTTGCAATTATTTTTAAATTAATAAAATTAGTGAAATATTAGCTTTTAATTAATTTCAAATATATCATTACTTGTATTTACTATATTCTGATCAAATCTAAAATAATAATAATTTCTCCAAGCTATGATCAAGAGGATAATCATATTTGTTTTTATTTATAAATCTTCAATAATGAATCTTAATATCTGATTGAAAAATGGAGTAAATTTATTTAGAGAGAAGCTTTAAATTCTTTGTTGAATATGGAAAAAGTAGAGTTTTCAAGATTTTAAGAGTTATATAAATTTAGTTTTATTCTCACATCAAAACTTTGATTTAATTTACTCAAAAATATTGGAAATAAATTTATTTATTTTCTCTTTACAAAAATAAAAATCTGAATAGATAGATTGATTTAAATTAAATGAAGAAAGTTATTTTTTTCAAAATTTAGTTTTTCATTATTTATAAAAGATTGTTGTAAAATAAAGAAATAGCTAGTAATATTCATGTTTAATAACAATTATTTGTTTAAACTAATTATTGAAAACCCTATTAAAATGTTAAAATCAAAATAGAAATAGATTTTGTTTAAGAAAAACATCATTTTTGGAAATATATAAAAACTAAATTATATATTAAAGAGTATTAAAGATAATATTTACAATTGAAGTTTTAAATTGCTCTGAATATTGAAATTTGTATTTTTAAAGACATTAAATATTTGATATTTAAATATAAAATATGAAAGCTCCAAAAAAGATTAAATATTGATAGTTTTCTATAAAATATAATCTTTCATAAAAAAATTTCACTGTTTCAATAACATGTTATCTTTTTAATAAAATTTTATACTTTTTATGATACCAAAATGAACGATTTGAATATTTAGTTTATATTAATATCATGTAAAAAAGAAAGATCTAGAGTTTACATCATAATTAAAAAGTTTTCATATCACTAGAAGAAAAAATTAATTATCAAATGGTTGAATGCTACTTTGGTTGAATGATTTTATGTTTAAAAAATAAAACAAATTATATTTATATATTTATAAAGAAAATTAAATAATCATGTAAGCAAAGATAAAAGTTATAATAATTTTTTTGAATCAAGCATGAATTAGGTCTAAACAATTACCTTCAATAACTTTTTTTTATTTTAGGAATTTAGAAAATGAAATTCATTAATTATTATTTCTTGTTTAATTTCTATCTAAAAAAATAATCTGTTATAGATTGAAGTCTGCACTAGCTTGTGTCTTAATATTAACTTTGCTCAGTAATTAATATTACAAAAATTATTCTCACTTTTAGAAAAATAACAAACTTTTTTTGTATTTACAAAATAGATATTGAAAAATTTTTTAAAATAACTGAATGCAAAGAGGTACTTTCAATTAAAAATAATTAATTATTTGTGTTTCAAATTATTATTCTTGTTTTAAACTTATTTATATTGGTTGAAAAAGGTGTTGAATTTTTTATTAGATATTAGAAATTGTACTATTTTTATACTTACAAATGTTAAAAGTAAAAGAGCTTGGTTAATTTTTTTTAAAAAATTGTAAATAAGAAAGTTAATCTAAAGATTATTGAAGAAATGATATTTATTCTGAAATAGATAAAAAAGAACTGATTATGATGCTATTTAAAATTAGACGATATAAGTTAATTCTCTTGCACTGGCTTGTTATTTAATATTAAAAAATTTAATCTATTTTTGATTCAGCTTAATACTTATTAATTTATCTATTTACAGTGAGGTAGTTCACTTCATAATTTTACATTAAAAATATTATATTCAGATATATTGAAATTCACTTGAATCTTTAAAAAAGTTGCTTAAATATTTAATAGAGTTCAACATATTTATCAAGATAAAAAAGAGGATTAACGTTTTTATCAATTTTTATGTAGTTTTTAATGAAACAAAGGAATGTTTATTTAGATTTTTTTTTTTTGAGAATTCAAAAAAAGTTTGAAGCTAATTAGTTTTTTCATTTGATGTTTGTTTCAAATTTAAATAAAAGCTAACAGTTAAGTAAAGTAATACAGAAAAATACAATTCAAAAAAATTAGTTTCTTCTTCAAATACTTTTTTTGCTGAATCTCCAATCAACATAGAATTTTATTTTTAAATATTTTATGAAAGAATAAAAAATGTGATAGATTAAAAATTAAAGATGTTCCTTGTTCTAATATCTTTATTTTTTCCTATTTCAATAACTTGCTCATTATCCTTAAAAATCTACTCAAAATTTGCTCAAAAAAGATAAGAAATTTAATAATCAAACAAGAGACTGATGTAAGTTGATGAGAAGAAAGTAAATTAATTAAAATTAAAGTATTGTAAGTAAATTATCATAAATAATAATTAATGATTTTTTCCCCATTTCAACAACTAAGTTTTTTAAAAGTAATTTAGTGTGAATAAGGTTGCTCAAGAAAGTGAATAAAAAAAGCTTACTTGTTTAATAGCTATTAAAAAAAGCATAATCTATTTTCAGGAATAATTATCTGAAAGTTACTATTTTTTTAAATAATAAAATTTCAACAATTCAATTTGAACCAGCTTCTGAAATTAGTCAGGTTTTAGTTATCTATATTAATACTTTTCATAATTTACTTCTCTGTAAGGTATCTAAAATAGGACCAGTTTAAACCTATCTCTATTTATTTTAGAAAATTTTGTTTTAAGACTAGTAAGTTTTTAGTTATCTATCTTTATTAATACTTTTCATAATTTAGTTCTCTGTGAGGTATCCAAAATAAAACTAGCGTTAACCTATCTTGATGAGTTCTAGACAAATTTAAATAACATATTCAGTGTTGAGGTATGATTAATTTTGAAGAATTTACAGAGAAAATAAAAAGAAAAACACTTCAAAGAATCAAGTTAGAAAAAGATAAAAAAAACCTTAATTTTTTAGTAATTTACCAAGCACTTATTTTATTCTTACAAGCTGCCAAGATCAAAAATATATTATTATTTAAAAGTAAATTGATTAGTATTAAATTAAATCAATCAGAATTTGATTTCTAAATAAAATTAATTAACGTCAGGAATCTACTCTCTAGTATTAGCTGACTGAAATAGAGGTAAATCATTTATCAATTGAGTTTCTACTTATCTAATCTATATTAAATATATATTTATTAAGGTAAGCTTATTTTTTATTAATAAAATAGAGCAGGTTCTATTTTATCTAATAATCAAATTACTTATCTTATAAAGTGATATCAGTGTTATGACAAAATACTTCATTTTCTTTTTAAATTTTACTAAAATCATCATAAGAAATATACAAAAGGAACAATTAATGATACTTGACCTAATGCTTTTTTTAAATGCAATTTAAATAAAAATAAATCGTAATCTCTACAATAACAAATTTTCTAAAAGCAAACAGATAAATTGATTTAAAGAGAAGGTGATTTCTCTTAATATCTCATAATATAATTAAATAAAAAATTATAATATTTGGTTCAAAAACAAAATAAATAAACAACTGAAAAAAAGTAACTTTAAAAAAAGTAAATTGAATATTTGAGATGATGGAATCACAATAAAACTAATAACAAGATGAAAGATAGCAAAATGGTTGCTTAAATAAAATATGCTATTCTAATTAATATGAATGTGGGAACCTAGAAAATCCTCTATCTTCATAAATAATTGAAGGGAGCATAAATTTAATATAAGAATTAGCTCATGATGCTATGTAAAAATAAAGCATTAATACAAATTCTCATGGTGAGCAATAAATGGAAATCTAAAATGATGAAAGTGATAGCAGCTATGGAGATATGCAATTTACTCTTAAAACAAATAATGTTATAAAAAATATTCTCAAACAGTTTTATAAATTTTTAACAAAAAAACAAAATATGTAATTGGTGTTAGAATTTATTATAGAAAAACCTGCTCAATATTCACTAAAACTCATCAAGAGATACTTTGATAGAATAAATTATAACAACCTTTCCCTTATAAGGATCATAAAACATTAAAACTATGGTAAGGGCTTTGAATACTTTTTAACATTCGAAGCTGTAGATGGTTTACGAAGAAGTAAAGTAAAGAATATATAAGAACACATATAATGTATATCTTACTTAAAAGAGTGCTGTGTTAATCAAAAATTAATCAGCGAAATTAATTTTTATAAAAAGAATAAAAATTATTAATTATGAATTACAAACTCAAAGAATATAGTTTATTAAGTTATTTAAAAATTTGAAGGGGAATTAGATTACCTTTATAAAATGTATTTATTTTCATGTAAATTATTTTCATAAAGCTGTAACTACTAACATTTCTTTTAATCAAAACATTTAAAAAACTTACTCTATTTGTTTGCATCCTTTAATTATTTAACACGAGATAGTTAAATTCTTTAATCTTCTTATCTCTTCTAAACAATTAAAGGTTGCAATAAAAATTTTGTTTTTTATAAACTTCCAATAATAAGATTAATAGTTTGGTTAAAATAAAAATAATAAATTTTTACAATAATAATTATAATAAATTTTATTGTTAACAGCTAATTTATTTAAAAAGAAATTTGTAGTATTCTCATAAATTCATTACTCAATTTGATAAAAAAATCCAATAATAAATGATTTATTTCTTCATATTAGTTTCAAATAAAATTTTGAAAAATCTTTTTGATTTTAATTTATGTGAAAATTTTTAGAAGTAAATCAATTTAATTTATTTTTATAAAATCTTCATAAAACCAATCAATCTTTTCTTAAATACTAAAATTATTTATTTTAAAAATAAATTTAATTTAAAAAAAATATTTTGAATAGATCTAGTTGAATTAAGATTAAAATTATTTTTTAATCTAAATTAATATTTATTTTATTTTAATTCATTTATTTATTTTATTAAAACTTTGCTTGAGTTTAAAATCTGATTTATTTTATTTTACCAAAATCTCTCTTATCAGCATAATCATATAAATTTCATAGTTTTAGTTCAAATTTTGTTTCTTCTAAAAACTAATAAATATATGAATGAATAAAGTTTTTTATATCAATTGTACATTATTTCAGAATGGAGAGTCTAAAATCTAAAAACATCATAGTTTTTTTTATTATAAATAAAAATGTGATTAATTTAAAAATTATTTAAATGCAAATTTACTAGCTTTTCTTAAATAATTACATATTAATAAGAGGTAATCTTCTGAAAAAAATTGATTTAAGAAGAGACATCTTCTATATTTTCTGTTTTGATTTATCCTATGTTCTGATTCTAATGATTGTGGTTATCATCAAATTCATATATTTATTATAATCACTATCTTCAGCATCTCTTTTCCCTCTGTTGTTTAAAACTTGTTTTGTTATTAATCAGATTGGTTATAATGTTTTCTAATATTTGGTAACTAGTTACTTATTTTATAATATTGGCAAGTTAGTTTACACTTTGACGAAATTTATTTATTTTCTTATTAATTTAATATCAAAAAGTATTTTTTATCAAAATAACTTTAATTTAAAAAAGTATCTAAGATAAATAATAAATATTTTAAAATAATTAGCATGTTAAAATTAAAATATCATTTATATTTGAAGATAAAAATTTATTTTTTTTGAAAAGATGCATTCTTGATAAGAAAATTAATAATTATGATTTAAAAATTATTAATATGCCATCAGAATTTTGTATTTTTTGCCAAAGAAATTCAACCTAAAAAAATTAATTAACTTTACTTGTTAATAATTAAAAAAATTTTCCTTTAACCATTACTCATTCCCCATGTAAATCATAGTTCTGTTTATTTTGCAAAAATCATGAAATTTTAATCATTATTCTTCTATTTGATTGTACTAACTTTTTGTGATTTAAGGCTGTAACTTATAATTAAATATTTTTTGGGTTCATTTTTTCACTAAAAATTTATTTAGAAAATATTTTTAGAGTGAAAATTTATCATATTAGTTTAATCAATTAGAATTTAGACATGTCTAATGAACATTTTAGAATACATTCTTTATATTCTTATATTATTTTTTTGCCTCTATTTTACTAAGGTGATATGTTTTGTGATTGTGAAATCAAGGTGAATTTGAAATCAGAATAGAAAAATTTGTTATATAGAAAGTTATGTCTAAGATCTCTAATTTAAATGCTGAAGATTTATTATAATATTGAAAAATAAACCAGTTTTTGATATACTTTGTTTAAGTATAAGAATAATACTACTGGTGATGATTTCTAAAATAAAAAAAATTTTTTTTGTTAGCATCTAAAAAGGTGTTTGTAAATCCATTGAATAAATAACATAATTTCTATGTCATTCTAAAGATTCTAAAACCCTTCTTTTCCTTGAAGTTCCATCTTTACCAATATGATTTTACCTAAAACAAAATTAAAAAAGAGTATTTAAATAATATTTATTATGAATAAATATCTTTAGAAATTTTATCAAATTATTAATCAACAACATTAGAAGAAAATTTAAGGAGAAATAAAGTAAAGATAGTTTTACATTAATTTTGTATTTATTTAGCACTGATAATATAAATAAAATCTGAAAATAGTGATTTATATATGTTTATTTATAATTAGCTCTATTTATACTTAAATCTAAACCAATTAGCTAAATTTATTTGTTTTTTAAGGATGTTTCTGTTTATTATAATTCAAGTCTGTCTCATAATACAAATGTTTTCAGTCTATTAAGAACTAAGAAATGTTTTATTTACCTAATTTTTTGGGTAAAATAATAAAAAGACTATGCTACTATTGTTATCTTATTAAATATCTAAAGAATTATGGATATCTAAATTTAAACTATTTTGAACAGTATCCTTACTTTATCTCTATATTATTACCATATATTAAGCTAATTTAATAACTTAAACACAAATATTTGGACACACTATTCCTCAAACATCTCTTTTTAGGGGAAGAAATTTTAGTTGCAAATCATGCTTTTGAATATAAATTGATTTTAAATTTCTTTTGATATTTTCTATATAATTGAAATAATTTATTTAGTATGCACCAATCATTCTATTCTAACTATATATTCGGTAAAACGAGGGCTGTTAATTATTTATAATACAATTTATGAACAATTAAATTATAATAACTACAAACAAAATAAACAAAGAAGTTTAATTCAAATTCTTTCTAAATAATAACTAATATAAAGAAAAATAAAAAACTTTTCATTAATGGAGACAGACTAATTATCACATAAGTAAACATGAAAATTAGATTATTTGAAATATCTCAATATCTATTTATTAACTTTAGATCATAATTTTACCAAGATATAATGGAAAATTCTCCTGAAATTAGTTTAAATTCAGGATCCGACATTCTAAATTCCAATGATTTTATGCATTCTGAATTGCCGAAAAATGAAGAATAAAAGTAAAATTTTAATCTCTTTCATAAAAGTATGTTTTTTAATAAATATTTTATCCATAAAATTAAGCTTTGAATTAAACAATTAAAGTTTGGCTATCAAGAAGGACACAAAACATAACAACAATATGACAAAAAATATTATTAAACTATACTTCAAGTTCCTCACTCATAAGAATAACTCTGATTTAGTATAAGATTTTATCACAAATAAACCCATAAAATATTCAATAAAACTAATAAAAAAGTACTTTGAAAATATGAACTACAATAATCATACATTAATAAAGATTATTAAGCATACTAATTATGGTAAAGGCTTTGAGTACTTTTTAACATTTGATGTTTTAGATGGTTTAGCTTAAAGTAAAGTATAAAATCTAAAGGAATACTTTGAATTAATAAATTATCTTAAAGATTGCTGCTCTAATCATGAAAAAATTAACAAAATTCATTATTACAAAAAATGAAAACTCCATGTTACAGAATAATTAATATTCCATCTCTTAATTTATTAACTTACTGATTTAAATTTCAAGTCGAATCAAAAGAAGCAAAAGCTTTTATTAATTTATTTTTAATCCTTAAATTCAAGTGTATCATTCACTCATTTTAACAAAATAAGTACCTCTGTAAAAAATATGTTTCTATATAAAGTTATTTAATTGTATTTTCATTTTTCTACTTTATCAGCACAAAAGAAATAATCTACTAAAACCAAAATATTAATTTATTTCTGAATTGGTTCTTAATTCTTCTTTACATTCAAAAAAATTCTTCAAATTTTCGAAAAATATTGACAAAGAGGAAAATACTCAAATTAATTCTACACTTCAATCTTTTTTTATTTATTTTCTTTACGCTGGTTGTGAAATGGTAATTGATTTCCTTATTCGCTTGTTAGTAATTAAAATAAATGCTTCAAGCTATTAATTACAATAAGAATGGTTAATTGCCCATTTGAATTGTAATTAAATTTGGTTTGTTATTACATTATATTTGTTTTATAAAATTAGAGTTACAATATCTAATTCAGAATAGTTAAGAAATGACTAATTCATAAGTAGATTATTTTATAACTTTTCAAGATATCCAAAAGTCTTTATTTTTATTGATAGAAATGATTATAATCAAACTTATTAAACAGATAGATATAAATTTGTTTTCTTAAGAATAAATATTATTCATTTATTCAATCAATCGTTAATAGTTAAAACTAAATACTTGAATGAATTGTTTGTTAGAAACAAAAGTGTTAAATTATATGTAAAATATAATTATATTTGGTATATAACATTACTTTATGCTTGCTTAATAAATTTAATGTTACAATATATGTTCAGAATAGTTAAAACACAAATAAATAAATAATTAATTATTTTTTTTATCAATAAAAATACTGTTTAAAAGAATCTTATTATTATTATTATTATTATTTGTTAAATTTATTTTTTAGAGCCTATGTGTATTTTTTAATTGCTTAACAAAGAAAATATAAAGTGAAAAAAAAATTTTCAATTCCAAAAAATCTTAATGAATAAAAATGATTTTTATATTTTAATGTCTTTGAAAGGAAAAATAAATTTTAATTTTTTAAAATTAAAGATTAAAATATTTTATAAATATTCAAAATATTTCAAAAATCGCAAAAGCTAATAAATTAACATAGTATTTTTTATCTGTAAAAATATTTAGTTTTATGTTTTAAAAAAATTGAGAACTCTATTTTTCGTAAAACACATTATTATTAAATAAAAAAAGCTTAGGGAAAATTAAAAAAAATATTTTATAATCTAGAAATAAATTTAAATTAATAAATCGATAAAAAATTAGAAATTAAAAACTTATGTGTTATTAATATATTGTCCTTCGTTTAATCTTAGCAATTCAAATATCGTTTATTTCCCGTAAGTTATTTATTTTATTTAGAAAATATTCTTCCTTTACTTTATTGAATTATAGTATTAACAGATAAAATATGTTGACTGCTTTAAAATTTGATATTCTTTTTATTTATAATTATTTAAAATAAAAAATTTATTACAAATTATCAGTTATTCATACTGATTAATTTTTGAATATTAATTTGTTTTTTCTGAAATTTCATTCATCTAGTCTATGCTAAAATGTAAAAACATAATTTAGATTAGCATCAAATTCTTTTTAGGCATTTTTTGTTTTCTGTTTTGAAAATAAAAATATTCTATCTAAAAATTTTAACCTATTTTTCTGAAAACAATAAAAGTATTAGTTCTTAGCCTTTGGTCTTATTTAAAGGTAGACAGACAGTCATATTTTAAAAAGGATATTTAATCCTTAAAATGAATTGGATGTTTTTTTTTAAAAAAATAAAACTAATTAATATCCAGATTTAAAGATGCAAAGATATTTTAACTGGATTTAAATTAAATTTATTTATTTAAGTTGAAAAGCAAAGGAGATTGGTTTAGTGAGTGAGTGATTGAAATGAATTGGATCAATTCCAAAATATTACATTTTAATAGTCATATATAGATTACATAAAATTACAAGGAGAAATTAATGATGCATAAATTTATGAATTTTAATAAAATTATTCTTAATCTTTTTGGAAGTTTTTAGATTGCTTCCAATCAGATAAAGTGATGTTTATTTGAAAAAGTGTATTAATTTGCTCAATCAACCTCTTCCATGGTGTTGGTGTTTTCGGTTTTTTCAGCTTCTTGCTATAATTTAATAAAAAAAACAAATTAGAATTAGAATATTAATTAATTAATTGTAATTAAAATGATTGGTGTTTAATGAATAAATAAAAAAGTTAAAAGCTTACGCTAAGTCCAGGAACTTCTTCATCAATGTGAGAGTCGTCTAATTGGAGACCAAGCTTAATCATTCTGTGGATTCTGTTAGCAAAAGAAGAGGGGTCATCGAGGGAGAAACCAGAAGTGAGGAGGGAGGTTTCGAAGAGCAACCAGATGAGATCCTTGACGGTCTTGTCAGCCTTATCCTTGTCGGATCTGGTCTTGAGTTCTTGGACGATGGCATTATCAGGGTTGATTTCCATGGTCTTCTTGGAGATCATATATGTGGACATGGAAGCATCTCTGAGAGCTTGAGCCTTCATGATTCTTTCCATATTGGCGGACCAGCCATATTCACCAGTAACGAGGACGCAAGGAGATTCGTCGAGTCTTTGACCAACAACAACCTTTTCAACCTTGTCACCGAGGACGTCCTTGATTTACTTGCAAAGAGGTTCGTAGGCAGCCTTCTTTTCTTCGAACTTCTTCTTTTCATCTTCAGTTTATTCGAGTTCAAGACCTTCCTTGGAGCAGTTCTTGAGTTTCTTTCCGTCATATTCCTTTAATTGTTGGATGACGTATTCATCGATGGGGTCAACCATGTAAAGGACTTCATAACCTCTCTTTCTAAGACTTTCGACGAAGGGAGAAGCAGCAACGGAAGCTCTGGATTCACCAGTGATGAAGAAGATATCCTTTTGACCTTCTTTCATTCTGGCAACGTAGTCCTTGAGGGTGGTTAATTCTTCACCAGACTTAGAAGAGTGATATCTGAGGAAGGAAGAGAGCTTTTCTCTGTTGGCAGAGTCTTCGTGGATACCGAGCTTAAGGTTCTTACCGAATTATTCGTAGAACTTCTTGAAGTCTTCTTCGTTGTCAGCAACTTCTTGGATGAGGTCGAGGCACTTCTTGACGATGTTCTTCTTGATGACCTTGAGGATCTTGTTGTGTTGGAGGAATTCTCTGGAGATGTTAAGAGGGAGATCTTCAGAATCAACAACACCCTTAATGAAGTTAAGATATTCAGGGATGAGTTCTTCGCAGTCATCCATAATGAACACTCTTCTGACGTAGAGCTTGATGTTATTTTTCTTCTTCTTGGTTTCGAATAAGTCGAAGGGAGCTCTCTTGGGAATGAAGAGGATTGCTCTGAATTCAAGTTGACCTTCAACGGAGAATTGCTTGACAGCTTGGTGTTCTTCCCAATCGTTGGTGAGGGACTTGTAGAAGTTAACGTATTCTTCCTTGGTGATTTCTTCAGGCTTTCTCATCCAAAGGGGCTTGTTCTTGTTTTATTCTTCGAATTCAGTGTGGACAACTTTAACTTTCTTCTTCTTCTTGTCCTTCTTTTCGGTTTCGTCCTTAATTTCGGGTTCATCGGTCTTTTCCTTGTCTTCCTTTTCCTTTTCTTCATCTTCATCATCGGTTTGTTCCTTTTCTTCAGTCTTTTCAACTTATAATTCAATGGGGAAAGCAATGAATTCAGAGTGCTTCTTGATCAAATCCTTGATTCTTCTTTCTTCTAAGAATTCTAAGTTGTCGTTCTTCATGTGGAGGATGATCTTGGTACCTCTGGTGAGCTTTTCAGGGTTTTCATCATCACTAACGACAGTGAAAGTACCACCAGCAGAGGATTCCCATCTCCATTGGGATTCGTCGTCATTGGACTTGGAGATAACTTCGACCTTTTCAGCAACCAAGTAAGCAGAGTAGAAACCGACACCAAATTGACCGATCATAGAAATATCAGCACCACTGGAGAGGGCTTCCATGAAGGCCTTAGTACCAGACTTAGCAATAGTACCTAAGTTGTTGATCAATTCCTTCTTGGTCATACCAATACCGGTATCCCAGAGGGTAAGGGTGTTGTTGGCCTTATCGGGAATGATTCTAATTCTGAAGTTAGGTTCAACTTCTAATTTGGCTTTTTCGCTGTCGGTGATGGAAATGTATCTAATCTTATCCAAAGCATCGGAGGCATTGGAAATTAATTCTCTCAAGAAGATTTCCTTGTTGGAGTAGAAGGTGTTGATGATCAAACCCATCAATTGTTGGATATCAGCTTCGAAAGCAAAGTGTTCAGCTTGTTGTTGAGACATTTCTTATGATATATCTTTTTTTAATTAATTGCTTTTTTGTGCAAAATTGTTATTTTTTGTTTGTTTTTTAAATTTTTTAATTAATTTCAAAAATATTTCTTCTTTTGCGATATCTTTTAATAAGACTGATAGCTAATTATTCCTTCTCTTCTAGAATCTTCAACTCTAAGAGATGTTATAATCTTTCTTTCTTTTTTTCTAAATCGTTTGATTCTCGAAGTTATTTATTCAATCAGCCCATTCTAAAAATATTTTTATTTAATTAAATCCATAATTCTTTCCACTTTAGAAATTTTCTTTTTTCCAATTCATCTTTTCATCTTTTGCTTATATCTTTGCTTGATTTCTTAATTTTCAGCTAAATTTTATTTTCTAATTTTTAAATATCCAATACATTATTTATAATTATTAGCAATATGCTTTCTTTAATATTTATAAGTGTACCTTTCCCATAGCGCGACTCATCCAACCAATTTGCCATATTTGAATTATCAACTCTAACACATAAAATAAGGCTTAATAGCATTTAGACTACTTACAAAAGATTGTTTTGTTTTTCTCCATTTTGCAAAATTTTTAAAAATAAAATAAAACAAATATCTAAGTTAGCAGATTTAATTATTAAATTTTCAATTTTTGAAGGCAAAAGGAAACGTTAATATTGAATGTATTTTTTTTGTTTTTGCCAATCAATCTTTCCCTTTATATCCCCAACAAAAATGCATTATAATAAAGCATTTTTTCTCTATATTTCTTAAATATTCTATACACAAATAGCATTTCTGTCAAGTATGAATAGTATTTATGCAGTTTCTGCTTATCATTTATAATTATTTAAAAGAAAAAAACATATTTTTGATTTTTTAAAACTTTTTGTTTCCTTCTTTGAATTCTGAAAATCTGCAAAGCCATCAAAGAAGTAGTTAGTGAAGTTAGATGTTAAAATTATGAAAACTTTCTTTCAAAGATTAAAGTATAGAGATACACCCAACCATATAGTCTTGGTCATTGATTTTTTTAAATATAAGCAAAAAGCAGTTCAATAAAATTAAAATTTCATTCATAGCCCTTTTCACTCATGCTTTCTTTTTTTAAAAAAATTATATGTCTTCTTACTTCATAAAAATGAATGAAGAATAAATCATTTTTTTCTTAGTCTATTGAGATTCATTTTAAAATCTGATTTTTTAAAATGTAAACGAAGATAAATCTAAATGTTTTTGTGTTTATTTTAAAGTAGTTCATTTTTTTTTTAATTTTAGCAAGTACACTACATATATACGGTTAGCGGTAAAAAAATTTAAAATATGAAAACATGAAAACTGTTTTATTCATAAAATAAATATTTCTGAAAGAGTAAATGATCAACAAAAGTAAAAGAACGGCTAAAGGTTTCACAAAAAGTATGTAATCATAAAAAAAATTATTTTTGTTAGTGTAATCAGAATCGAAGTGTAGTTGACTAACTAATCAACTGATCACACTAATACTAATATCTTCACTAATATTCTAATCAAATTGGTACTAAAAAATCTGTAGTAAGTTATTAAGCTTAAGATAGACAGAAATATTTAAAAATTCTAAATATCTTTTTAATTCAATGCTTTTTACTTTTTTAAAAATCCTATAAAAATATTTTTTCTCAAAATAAAGATACTCAATTTAAAGTCACATTTTAAAAATATTTTTATGAGAACCAATAGAAAATACAATCTTTTAAGCTTTAGATGAATTACATAAGAAATTTAAGCTCTTTTTTATGTAAAACTGTAAGTTTTCAACAAATTTTTTCCTATTTAGCTAATTATTTTAGAATTATTTTAAAAATAGGCATGCATTTAATATTGAATTCTATTAATTGGTATTATAGTTTTGTATTTTTAACAATTATTGAGTTTTAAAACCATTGTACAATATTTTTTAAAATAAAATCAACGCATTATTAAAATGTTGATCAAAAATGGTCAAAAAAAGCAACTTCCTGTAAAATCTTTGTAAAGAAAGTATAAAACAGCAGATAAAATGAAATTTATTTATTGTTAGAGGAGTCATTTCAGCGAATAGATTTTTTATTACACATTTTTTCTTTTGTTTGCTCAAAGATAGACCCAAAGTCAAAAAATGAAATATCCTACTTTTAAATTTAAATAAAGCCTGATTTCAAAAACCTTCAAAAAGGGGGGTCTGACAAAAAAAAAATAATTTTTTCTAAAATTTGATGAATTTTTATAATAAATTTTAAATATGAAAAATAGTGAAAAATAGAATATCATAGAGGTCTCTTTATAAGAAGTAGTTGAAAAATGAAAATTGTAAAAGTTAGGGTTAAGCTAATGATGAATAAATAATAATCTGATGGAAATGAATAAAGATGAGAAATTAGAAAGATACTCTGGTTATAATAATCAAAAAATACAAATTATAATAAATAATTAAATTTTTGAGTTCTAATTAATTTTTCTGCAAATTAACTGCTTAGTTGTTCTATTTTTCTTTTTTCTTCAAAAATTGATAAAAAATATCTTTCCCCAAAAATCAAAAAGACCTCTCAGAAGTTGTTTAAAATAATTAAATTTATAAATAGTTTTTTTGATATCTTTTCTTTTTTGATTTCCGATCAATAATAATTCAAAATTCTATTAATTTTCTATATTCTAAATGCATACAGCTAAGTTTTCCATTTACAATACAAAAACTCAATCACTAAAAATGATTTCATGAATATTTCTAAATATTTTATCATAAGACATAAAAACATGTAAATTCTTATTAAAAAAGCGATAAAAACAATTTTACATCCTATTTTAAGCATTTCAATTAAAATTCTAGACTCATTTTAATAAATAAATCAAAATTGATGAGAATAAATTATTCTAGATTGTTATTAATATCATTTAAATATTATTCTTTAAAAAGTAATTATTCCTCAATGATGTTATATTTTAAATAGTAATTATCTATCTCACTAAATAAGTTCTTCAATATTCAACTCTTCTTTTAGCAATCCTTAATTTTCTAGATCATTTGAATTGTTTTTAGAAATATTGCTCTTATTATTTTGTTTTTCATCCAACTGCTATTCTTATTGATTAGGTTTCTTCTTTTATTTTTCTAACTGTAATTCTTCCTCTCTTTTCATTTTATTTTCTTTTTTGTTGATGTACATGAGCTAAATTTATCCATACCTATCATACTAATAATAATAAAAATGATAAAATACATTTTATTTTTTGAAAATATAAATTATCTTACTCCTGTTTCTTTAGCTTTGGTCAAAAGCCTCATCATAGGAGAGAAAACAAAAACAAGCCAAGGGAAGTTAAAAAATCCATAAACTGTCTTCAATAAGTAAACAAATTGATATCTTTACCAGTCATCATCATAAAATACTAAAGCAATTATGATTAAAGCTAAACATATTGAGAAAATCACAATATCATAGAGCATAAAAAACTTTATTCTTCCTCCCCTTTTTTAAAATTGAATAAAATATTTAAATAATAACAAAAGAAGAAAAATTACTTTTTTGGTGATAATCTTAAGCAACAAAAATCAACATCTTCTTCATATTCTTCTTTAACAATTAATGAAGATGCATTATAATTGTATATTTTTGTATCATTTTATTATCCTAAAGCAAGATTTTAAGATTGAGTTTTAGAAATGTCTTAACTCTTTCTGATGTTTTCTAATAGATTTTAATCTTAAAAGTTCTTTTTCATAGTAGCATAAAGAATTTGACCTTTTTACTTAGAGCATGGCAAAAGTAAAAAGGCAATCCAACAAAGAACAATCTACAACAAAAATCCAACTATATCACTAATGATATTAATTTTTGATCCAGGTCCTTCATCTTTACATCTTAAGTAATCAGAAACAGTATCATAATCATTAATTGTTGAGCAGAAGAAAAATAATGCATAGCCAAGTAAAGATCCAGTAACACCTACGCTAAAGAATTACATTTTTTTAAACGAAACAATGTAAAGTAGTAACTGCCATTCATCTTACTTATCAATCAACAGAAAGTAAAAACCATAAAGAAAACTTGAGGCTCCATAAAGTGGAAAGAGATTAATTAACAAAATAAGCCACCAAGAAAATCTTCTTATTTTTTACCATATTGTCCTATTGTCTAGTTTAATAATAAACATTTAATACTCTTGTAAGTAATCTATGATAATTATATTACATGCAGTTGTAGTGTATAAATACCAACTTCTAAGGAAATACCAAGGGTAAAATAGGCAAAAAACTTTTGGCTTTTCCTCCACAATATTAATTGGCATTCTCTCATACCCATCTGGTCTTTTAGTAAAATTAAAAACTTAGATTATTGATTTGAGAAACAAATATACTTCAAAGCCTCTTTAATTGATTCTTCAATACCTGGCCAAGCATCATCAATAATATCATGAATTACTTATTTTATTGATTTAAACTAATTACAAAGAAAAAATGAGTAAAAGTATTTATTAATCATCGGTATTAAAATTATATTTCTGATTTTTGCTCAAAAAATAGCTATGATTGAGTAAAAATTTATTATTAATTTAATATTTTCTAAGATAAAAAAAATCTAAATGTTTATTTTATTTCATTTTCAACCATAAATTTGTTATTAGATATAATTAATTTGCATATAAGATATTAGGTTAATCAGTACCTAATCCTATCAGATACTATGTTAAATATCTTGCATTTTATAGTTGAATAGTATTTTAATCTAAAATACATTTTTTTTATATTTTAAAATAGTCCTCATAAATTGTTAATTACCTTTATAAATTCAAATGATTTTTTTATTTTTTCTGACTCAAAATATTTTGTCATTATTTATTCTTTTAAAATTTGATTACCAAAATATAAATAGGATCTAAATTTTTTCTTATTCTTTAGAGTAAATTATTTACAAATAAATTATCATACCGAAAATTTTAAGTTATTGTTCAAATAGTATTAATATTAAGTAATTAGAGTTTTTTTAATATTAAATTTGGTAAGATTTTTTTTTATCTAATAATTTCTTTATTGTTTCATTTTCAACCATAAATTTGTTGCAAAAGAAATTCATTTTATTTTAGTTTAAAATATTTTTTTAGATAAGAAAAATATTTTATTAACTAATTAATTACCATGTAAGGATCCGTCACTAATCTCTTAACTTTAGGTTTCTACTTTTCAAGAATTTTTAATATAGCATTTTCTACTTTTAATCTTATCCATATGTTAAACTTGTCTTTCTATTATCTCATAACATCTTTATATTTTTAATCCATTTAAGCATATTCATTTGAAACTTAGTTTTTTATCTCATTTATTTAGCCAGAAGCCTTCTTAATCGCGTTTTTGAGAGCATCACTCTTTAAATATAAAATTAAATAAGTTTATGCATATTTTTATTTGTATTTTACTTACTCCCATTCCTATCTTTTTTTATATTTCTTACGAAAAACTAAACTTATTATTTTTTGCAGCAGCAACTGGTAACTCAGATTTTTACTCTCCTTGTTTGCTGGTATTATCTTTTTATTAAATGACCACTTATTCATCAATACGAGTATTTTCTTATTTAAATGATGAATTTATTTCTTTTTAATTATTGCTATTTTATGGCTGATAATTATTTGATTAATCAGCAGGATTTAAATTAATTGTATTTTCATTTTAATTAATAGTAAGATGCTCGCTCTAAGGATTATTTTCATCTTTTTTCTCATTAGTAAATATTTTCACCTTAAGCGCGTTTATATTTTCCCCTATTTTTTTGATCATTTCTCAAAATCTTGGAGCTTTTTAGTTGAAACTTCAATAGTGTTATTCTTACTTGTAGATTATATTATTATTGCTATTTATAAAACAGTATCGCTTTGAAACAAGAGACTCTAAATAATTGTTAATAAAATTATAGTTGTTCGAATTAAATTAAAAATGATTACAAAATTAAGAAAAAAATTAAATTCGAGATTAATAAAGCTAAAATACACTCTAATTAATTAGTATAAGACTTACAAATATAATTGAATAAATCTAATAATTAAATTTAAAATTACATTCATAAATTAAAAAAAATATTTTATTTTCTACCTTTATTCCTATTTTTATCATAAATAGATTTTATTAAAAATAAAAAAATTCATCTTTATGATGGAAGAATTTAATTTGAAAAAGTATTGCCACTATTATTGAAAGATTATAAAATAGATTTTTATTTTTAAATTGTTTTATGAAGTAATTTTTAATAAATGCTATTTTAGAGAAATGATTTATTTCTAAAATAAGGTTAAAAATAGATTTATTGCTAGCTGCTCACATTTAATTCTCAATTTTGAAAGAAAGGTTAATTAACTATTTTAAAAATTTAAAAATTAATAATTATCATCTAGCTAACAAACTCAGTGAAATTATGAGCTATTTTCTCTTTTTACTCTAATTTATAAATAAATTATTAATTATCATAATAGAAATTTTAGGAAAATTAATGAAAAGTTTTTTTTATTTTTGGGAGCAAACACTTTGTTAAAGATTTCTAAGATGTCACTAAACCCAAAATTGCATTTCAAATAAAATTGATGGTAAAATGAAGTAGATAAGAAGCTCTTTTACGAATAGAATTGCAAACTATTTTAGATTTAATTAAGAAATGTGATGAATGTTCATGTAACTAAATTTTATTATTATTTTGAAATTATTTATTAAAATTTTTTTGAGAAATTAAGTTAATACAAGTAAAGTAAGTCACAAAAGGATAAAGACCAAAAAAATATATTTAAAAAAAAATAGCTAGTTTTAAAAATTTCTGATTAGCAAGTGAAGAAATAATTTTTTTGTTGAACAAAGAAGATGAGTTCAGTTGGATAGAAAAATAATAAGATTGATAAAGTGATTGATTTTATTTATGACAAGGCATCTTATTGCAATTATGAAAAAGTAGAAGTATAGAGAAGACAAAAATTAATAGGATCTTTACATTAAGAACTGAGAAGTACTGTGTAAATTCAAAAAAAATTAGATAGTACCTGGTATTCAAATAACATTTATGATTCATCAAGTAGTTAAGTGGAATCAAGATGTGCTAAACTTATGAAGACTATTTTAGATTACATTCCAATAGAACCCTTTTAGATGGTATCTTTTTAAATGATTACCTGGGATATTCTAATTACTCTAGTTAACTATCTCATTTTATTTGAACTTTGCCTTTGCTTTGCATTTGATTTAAATTTAATAAACTGTTTTATGGGTAGTTAAGTAATTTTTTTTATGTTGGCCCTCCTTTTAATTGATGTTTTGATCACTTTTAACAAAACTTATTTTGAAAGGGGATTGATTGTATAAGATCGAAAATAAATTGCAAAGAAATATTTGCAAGAAATGGGATTTTTAGTTGACATAGTAAGTATATTGAGCTTGACAACAGTATTTACAGAATAAAATTCTATTTAATATGTTTTTTTTATCAAACTGCTCAGACTTTTGAACATGATAAATAGCTTAGAGGACAGAATTCTGATATTCTTTAGTTAAGGTAGAAGTTTGGTTATAAAATTAATTAAATTCTTTTTATGCTTATGTGGTTTTATTCACTTATCTTCTTGTCTTTTAGTATTAAGTAATAAAGTAGACTCTGAAAATAACATTTATATTGAATTTATTTAGGTATAAAACATAAAAAATACATAATTATTTTAGAATTCTTCTGAAAAGTATTTGCATAGTCTATTTTTCGTTTTAACTACCTTAATTCCTTTTGGTTATGATGGTTATGCTCCATAAAATTACTATGAAAAAATATTAACCATTCTAATTATGACTCTAGGAATCTCAATGTTTTTAGTATTTTTAATTCATATTCAGATACACACTAACTAGATTTTAAAAAATGCAAAATCCCATAAAAAGAATTTACTATCAATAATGAATTACATGTAACTTAAGTAGGTTAGTGTTAAGACATAATATAATATCTTCTCCTACCTCAACTACAGATGGACTTAATTTGCTCCAAGAAATATATTCTAAGAATAAACAATCATCAATTTGTTAGCTCCTCCTCTTCGTCAGTAATTGCTTTTTGAATCTCATTCATCTTTCATCCAAAACTCTCATTTTCTTTCTGAAATATTCTCGCCATCATTTATCTATAAATTACCCTCTATAATACAAGGTAAATATACTCTATCAAATTTCTTTATATCTAATTTAACTAAAAAACATTTATTTAAAAACACTTTAAAGAATTTTGAAAATTGTTTTAAACAAAATCGATTTTAATGTTTTTTGATGGTAAGCATAAAACTATTATTCAGAATAACTATTTAATTTCAAAGTTAAAAGAGATAACCAATAACAAAATAAATAAAAAATAATAAAATCTCTTAGATTTTAAAGAATATTTTAATGACAAAAGTATTTAAAGATTTTTTCTATTTTTTAATATTTAATAAAAAAAATAAAAATATTTTTGATTATTTAGAACTTAGAGTGGATCCAGGAGAAATAATATATAGAGACAACTATGTAAATTTGAATGACAATAATTTTTACATTGTTCAGAAAGGGGAATTAGATGTGTAGTATCAATGCGACTGCCATATAACTTAAGGCTCTTCTAAGTTTTGTAATTACCAAAAAAGGAGTAATGAAAATAACGAAAGTTTTTTAGTCACAAAGACCTTAAAAAAGAATGACATGTTAGGATTTAGCTTGTTTTTTTATCCTTATTCAGGTAGAGTTTTGAGGGCTAAAGCAACAACTTTCACTGAACTTCTTTTTATCAATTACAAATCATTTATGGACTTGCTCATGCAATTTCCTAATGATTATGAAAAATTTTGCTATATTAGAGATGAAATAACTATTAATAATAATTATAATATTATTGGATAAACATGCTATTTTTGTGGAGATGATAGTCATTTGATAAGAAATTGCAACTAAATTCACTATGAATTAAATTTTGACCAGAAAAAAAAAATGTTCTTGTAGAATAGCTTTTAGCCATAAAGAGTTAATTATGAACGTAAACGCAAGATTAAGAATAAGAGAATAAAAGTGAATGAAGAAGAAATGGTGAGATATTAAAGGTTTAAAATGTAAAAAATAATTGCTTTGAATCAATATTCTAATCACTTTAGATTAAATACTTAAAGCTCAATGTCAGATTTAGAGGATCCTTTTCTCTAAAGTTAAATAAAATTAGCTGATTAATCTAAAAAAAAGATTAATTACTAGAACAAAACTTTAGAGTAGCAGACTTCTATTAAGGTAGGTGGTAGCTAACCTTCTTCTCAGTAGCATTTACAGCCCCATAAATAGGAATATTCTCATAAAAAATAAATTAGTCAATCATCATCTCAGTCAATAAATTACTAGTAATTTATCAGCTCTTCTATGTAAATCCCTTAAGACTAGTTTTAGACTGATTCTTTCATTATCGATGATCCTTCCCAATCAGAGAAATAAGAGGGATATTTAATTCATTAAAATAAGTAAAATTAAGAATCAAAAAAAGATTTATAATAATAAAATAGTAGCATTGCTGATTCTATGATCTTAGAGTTAAAGCCATCTAGCTATAATAATTTATTTGAGAGAACTAAAGCTGAAATAGAAAGTATGGCATAAAAAAAAATATAAAAAATACTACTTTATCCTCATGGCCAAAGACATTCTACTCCTTCTGTTCATTCTGCACAATCACCATAGCTTTAATAGAATCACCTTGGTGTTAATTAAACTTCTAATTTTGAGAAAAGAAAAAATTCTTATTTGCAGTATGATTCTCGACACAGCATTGATTCTAATTTGATGAAATTGCTTTAACCTACAAATAAATTTAATGATAATGGCACATCAATATTTGATAATATTATTACTTAAACAGTTTTACAAAATTCGCCTAATCTTTACTAAGTAAATAATGCTAATTCTGTAAATAATTTTAGTAATTAGGTTTATGCAGTAACCTAACAAGCCAATTAATAAACTGAGGATTAATTTTAGACAGAAGATTAAACTGATAAAAAATAACCTTCTATTGCTCACAAGTTACTTTAATAAATTGAAAAATCAAATTTAGAATATTATTATGATGATTGTTCAATTTGTGATTTTTAGTATTACTATCCATATTGGAATCACCAATACGTTATTGAGCTTATTAATTCAAATTATCTTGAAAATAAATCAAATGAGTTTTGTAAAGAAGACAACATCAAGAACAAATAATAATCACAAATAAAAGTTAATCCTAATTAATCAAAATAATCTTAGCTCTTATGTTCTTTTTATCTATATCAATCAAAAATTAAGAAAAATCTTAAAATAAATTAATCTAATTTAAAATCAGTGTTTGAGTAGAATATTGTGAATGGTGGTTAATCGATATTGGTCAATTACAATGATATATCTAACATTCCTCTTTAATCTAATTTTTTTAACATGTCTTTTGAGATGGGAAATCATTCATAAAATTTGTAATCTGTAAATAGAGAGAATCCTTAACCTTTAGCTATTATCAAGAATGTTTAGTAGCACAGATAAAACTAACCATCAAGTTTTCAACAAAACTATATGAATATTAAAAATTAAAATATTGAATAATAGTAAATGATTAGGAAATAATAGAATTCTCAATCTAATAATGTATAAAAAATTTACAATCCTTTATAGAAGATATAAACAGAATTCAAACCAAAAATGAAAGAGTTTCATGAAGATATTATTGTAAAAAATACTAATTAAGATAATAATGTAGACAACCAAAGTGAATTTTTATCAAACAATAACATAACTTACAATAATTAAAAAAGTAGAGAACTCAAATTTGTAGAATCGTAATATTCATTTAGTAAGCCATTAGGATTAAGTAAAGACAGAAGAAAGAGTGATAATAATGCCATTACAAGCCACTTTAATATTAAAAATAAGACTTTGGATAATGGAACATAAGATGATAATCAATTATCCTAAGACACAAACACTTTCGACAATCAAAAATCAGATACAGATTATTAACATTTCTGTTCTCTAAAAGATCAGCAAAATCTAGTTTACTCACATTATAACTCTACCAAAAACGAAAATATTCTAGATAGTGACTAATCCTCAAATATGTTTAATACACCAAATAATTTTACCTTTTAAGTTAAAAGATAAAAGACATTTGGCAATAATTGAAATATTCTTCATCCTTAAATTTAAATAACTTTTTTGTATTTGGTAACAATACTTGATAAGTTTCTAAATGGTTTTTGTTTTTTTTTTCATAAGTTAATCTTTCTTTTCATTTTTTATTTTTATCATTTATATAAGATGTAATGATATTCTTGTGTTAGAATTTGAATAATTATAGTTTAAGCTATTCAATATAAATTTTACTTTTATTTTAAAACAATTATTTGATTAGCTTAAACAGTCATGATAAATTTAGTTTCATCTATAACAAAATGTTATGTAAAATTTAGTTTGTGATTCTTATTATTTTTATTACCTTAAGACCTCATCATTATGGTTTGTTTCTTTAATAAATAGAGATGCCACCTTATTTTTTTAAATTTAAAATGAATGAAGAAATTTTATTATTTTAAATTATTAAAATAGTTTTTTTTCCATACTGTATATGAATGAATAGTTTTTATCTCTCTCAAAATAATATTTTTATAAAACTACATAAAAACCTACATTGGAATAAGCCAAATAAATAATATATTCAAAAAAAATTTTTTTTTAAATGAAATGTTGTTCTCAATATCACAAATTGTAAATCACAATTATTTTTTCAAGTTTAGTGAGGTTTTTACTAAAAAATTTCACTTTAAAAAATAATATGCAATAAAGAGTTTCCTTAAAAATGGGGCAAAACAAAATGAGATTTAGAAAATAATGTTTTAAGTTCTAATAAATTAAGTTAATTTAAGATTTATGATAGAAATCAAATAAAATGATTACAAAAATAAAATTCATAAATCAGATGTTTATTTTTAAGTTTTTTAATGACTAAAAGAGGGATTCATAAGATTTGAGACTATTTTAGCAGATATTGCTTCAAAAGAAATGAATGGAGCGGCTGATTCGGCTGAATGAAGGTAATAGAGGCCTTTTATAAGCTCATAGTCAGCAATCTCACTCGTTTCATAATTTTTAACATTAGGTAATAAAGCTTCCCATTCTTTTTACATAATAATTTAACTGGATTCTCCAAACATTTTATTAATATCAGTTTTATCTAATTTTAATTTGCTTGTAATTTAGAAAAGAGAACTTTTATCTTTAAGGCACATATTACAAACTTTTAAAATTTTATAGTATTCACTTTTATCTTAATCAAAAGGAACCATCAAATCTGGATAATTATTCGTTATGTTAAATCCGAAGTAGGAATACAAAGGATTTAGAGCTCTAACATAAGTTACTACATAGTTTGGATAATAATTATTCTTTAAATTTTGTTGGAAGTTGCTTTAACTTTCAGTAAAATTTTTAAAAAAGAGATTTGGATTTTCAAGCTACTCTAGAGGGAATGCAATGACAACTTGATCAAAATCTTGATAAGTTTCATTAAAATGGAGTCTAAATTGATAATCTGAATCTTTAATTGGATGAAGCTTTTCAATGAAATCTACATTTGTATTAAGATTTATTTGGATCTAGCTATTACTATCTATCTAAAGGTTAAAAAGTTTATTAACAAAGTATTCTAATCCTTCCTTTAAAAAGCTAATTTAACCAGAGCCAGCTAATTGGCTATATATACCTGCAAGAGCATTAATATTTTCTGTCTAGTCTAATACTAAAATGTTGATAGATCTTAAAAATGACTAAGTGAAGCTTTTTCTGACTAAATGATATGATTCTGATTAAATATATTCATCAAAAGCATAATCCAGCATATCATCTAATTTACATGCTTGTAGAAGTTATCTAAAATTTTAATACTAATTTTAATCTACACAATCATAAATCATATTTATTTTATCTTTATTTCTTTCATATGCCAACAAATATGATGGACTAGAGATAGGAAAATTAAAGAAAAAGGTTATAGGTCTGAGCAAGAAAAATGAATTCAAGAGAAAAATATAACCTTTATCATCATATATACCCAAATTTGTAGCAGATGCTTTGCTGATTGTCATATTAGCAGCTTTAACAAATTCTACAAATAGCTCATCCTAATCATTAAATCTATGTTTGCCTAGTTCATAATATTTTCCTTCATATTAGAAGCTCATACATCTCCCTCCAAGCCTATTTTATTTTTCAAAAACAGTAATCTCAGCATTTTCTGCCAAATTTGATCTAAGATAAATTTGCAAAAATGCAGCCCCAATACCTAATTTAAATAAATATTAATGAAGTAATCTAATAAATTTATTAAGAAAAAAATATAACCTCCTCCTACGATAGCTACTTTTTGCTTTTTTTGTTATTTAGCAAAAGAAATCTGGAATAGGATGTTAAAGAATAAGAGTAACTTAATGAAAACAACAAAATTCATTTAACCTTGATAAAGCCTAAAATAATTAATATTTATTAAAATTTTAATTTATTTAAAATTAATTTGAATGATTCAGAAAGATCCTTAGAAAGTTAAAGAATGAAATACCATTATTAAATTAATTAAATAACTATATTAATTCAATCAATAATTTATGCAATTATTTTATTTTTTAGAAATAAAAGTTTGTTTTATTTAAAATGTTTATCAAACATTTCATTTTTGAAAAATCTATTATTAAGAATTTTGTTTTTTTTTCTGCAATAGCTTTTCATGTTTTAATAAAGAATATGAGAAATTGTGAACAAGAAAGAGTTCATTTATTTTTTTGATACTTAATTTATTATAATTGATTGTAAAGTTCATTAGAAATAAAAAGACTTTATTTCTAATTATTTAGCAATATACACAAGTAAGAAATGCATAAACATACATTAAAAAAGTTAGATAATAAATATGTTGTAGATGAATCTAAGTTATTAGGTTCAGGTAATTGTGGTTCAGTATATTTTGGATGGAAGACTGACAACACCGAATAGTATTTAGCTATAAAATAAATTCCTATTAATTCTAAATTTGAGATCACTGACTCAATGCTGATTGAGATTAACCTTTTAAGAAGATTAGATCATCCAAATATAGTTAAATTCATAGATGCTAAAAAAACTAAAGATTTTATGTACTTAATTATGGAATTTTGCAATGAAGGAAGTATGGAAGACCTCATTTAAAATTAAAAAGTTTCTGAAAACGAAGTATTAGGTAGAAAATTAACAAATCGTTTAGATAATCATTCACTTATCAATGAAAGAAAAATTAAATATCTTCTATTATAATTTATGCCATAAAGCAGGAAATATATTTATTAATAAAAATTAATTAAAATAATTTGGTTTAAATATCATAATTATTTTATTTTACAATTTTATTTCAACTTTTATGTCTAAAAATTAGACTTAAACACTCTCAAAATACATCATAAATTTATTGATAGAAAAATTTTAAAAGTTATTTTAGAATTTAGAAAATTGCGGACAAAATATTTTGATACAATTTGAATGAAATATTTGATATTAATAATAATATCCTATTTTAATCATTTAAATTTTTTAGTTAGTCAAAATAGCATAGCATTATTACTTAAATCAATAAATATAAGCATTTACAATATTAAAAATGAGATAGGGAGTTAAAATCAATAAATATTTTTATTTAATCAATAACAAATGTTTGATTGGAGATATTTGAATTGCAACTATGTAGTATGAATTTAATAGATAAATAATTTTTTATTATTTTTATGAGAAAATTCTCATAATTTTATTTTTTTTAAAAAAAATAGATTATTTCAGATAGATTTGTAAGGCATTTAGAGAGTTAAACAATAAAAATATATTACACGGAGATGTTAAACCAAGCAATATTCTATTACATAATTCTTAGTGCAAGTTAGCTGACTTTGGTGTTAGTAAAGCAATTGATAAAAAATCAGAAAGTACTACAATGAGAGGAACTCCAATCTTTATGGCTCCATAGCTTCTGAATAACTAGCCATACACAACAAAGAGTGATATTTGGTCTTTAGGAATAACTTTGTTTTATATGCTTTTCAAGAAATTGCCTTGGGATGAGAAAATTTAAAAATAACATTTATTAAGATAATTTTTAACAAACGAATATGATCCTGATAAATTTTTTTCTCATTGCACTAATGTGTAAATTCATTCAAAATTAGTTTGATCAAGATAATTTAAATAAAATTAAATTAGGATTTCTGAATTTACTTTGAAACTTTTAAAGAGAATGATTGTTGTGGATGAAGAAAAAAGAATCTCTTGGGAAGAACTTTTTAAATTAGTAATTCCTGATGATTTAGAATAACTAATAAATGAAAGTTTTAGTCTTTAAAATTCATAATATCCAGATTAAATAACTAGGCAAACAGTTGACTTTAAAAAAGGAGACAATGATTTAGACATTACAAACACAATTGAAAATGATTAAGAACTCTAAAACTAAGCTGACATAATCTTCTAAAAATATTATTATAAAAATGAAAAAACTTTAAAAGCAAAAGAGGCAAGAAATGAATTAGAATTAGAAATTTAAAAGGCTCAGTTTTTTGAAAATGTAATAATTTAAAAAAATTTTTAAAATAAACTAAAGATAAATCAATTAAAATAATAGCTTGCAAAATAAATTGAGTAGAAAAGAGAAGTAATAGAGAAATTACCTGGGGGTTTGTATTCTTAATGTATGTTTTTATTGAGAAAGAGATGCTATATTCATCTAGTCAATTTATAAGACATGGTATCATTTAATACACACAAAAGTGGAAATATAGAAATTGATGAAGATAACTTAGATTCTTTTTACAAATTACCTGATTGGGAGCCTTAAGTTAAAAAATTCAGAAATATTATCTTCCAAAATTTCACAGAAATAAAAAAATGTAATTAAAATTTATTTGCTACTCAAAAATTTCACCCATTTCTCAAGAGCGATATTTAATTTTAAATTAAGGATATTTTCAAGCAATAATTTTGTTTCCTTTTATGGAAATATTTTTTTACTTAATATATATTTAGAGAAGCATTTATTTTATTTAAATAAGAAGAATCTTTTGAGAAAAAAATATGTTTTAGGATTCTCATATTTCTAAAAAATAATGTCTTATTATATAAAAATCGAATTTTAATTCAAGAATTTTCAGGCTTAACAATAATTTAGTTTCCTTTCAACTTGCATATTCTTTTAATAAATTTAATGTCTTGAGAAATCTTTATTTTTGAGGGCTGAAACGACTGATTTTTTTGTAGATACTAAAAGTTTTATAAAAAATGATTATACTCATTTCTTTGATGTTTTTTAAGAATATTAATTAATATTTTTAATAGTATTTTAGAAAAGTAAAGATGAAATGGATTATGCCTTTTAAAACCTATCTGATTTTAACTAAACACTAAGAGGAAATGCCTATGATGAAAAATGCTTAGAGGAAAATGAGTCTTTGATTTTAGCCTTTAATGACAATTTAATTTAATTATTTAAACTTCTTACTGAGCAAATTTTAGAAGAGAAAAAAAAGGGAGCTAACGTTTTAACAAAATAGAATATTGAACAGCAAACTGGAATAAATATACACTTGGTTTATGACCTTATATCGTGTATTGTTTTTAGATAATTTTTTAATTCCTAAGACACAAACATTAAACTCTCTTAATATGATGAAGAAAAGAGAAAATGTGATACTGAAGAACTTATTTTCAGAATTGAAATAGCCTATAATGAATGGATTGTTAAGAAAAACTATCCAACTAATTGATTTAACAAGCGCATAACATATTTAAAATTATATTTCAATAATTTATTTATATAATATTAAATTACTTTTACAAATGTCTAATAATCTTTTTAAGTTTTTAGTCAATTTCATTCATTAATTAATTATAAATATTCGAAAATATTGACAATAAATTTATACGTTAAATGATTTTAAATTGTGTTGATATCAAATACATGAATATTTTTTGTAGATAATTGTGAAGAAGGTTATCTAGATTTTTGTTAAAATTAATAAATAAGACAGTACATTATTAAATAATTAATAATCTATTTGATTGATTATTAAATCATAGAATATTAATTAATACAAAGATTGTTTAGAGTATTTCTTTTAAATGAGTTAATCTTGTAACTCTTATCTTTAAATAGATAACTATTAGTTGGATAGGAATAAAATATTGGGTACAGGAGGGTTTGCTTCTGTTTACTTAGGGTATTATGCTAAAGGAAAATCTAATTCAAGAGAAGCAATGAACCAGCTTTTTGCCATCAAAGAGATATCAATCAATAATGAATTTGAAATAACAAACTCACTAATTAGAGAAATAAATATGCTGAGACATTTAAAAAACAGACATATTATATAATTTATTGATGCTAAGAAGACAGATAATCATTTCTATTTAATTATGGAATACTGCTCTGAAGGAACTTTGGAAGATTTGGTTAGACATAAATAATTAAATGAAGATCAAATTTTAACATATTTTAATCAGATTGTATATGCACTTAAATATTTATACTCTAAAAAGATCTTTCATAGAGATATTAAACCAAAGAATATATTACTTCATAATGGTGAAATCAAATTAGTTGATTTTGGATTAAGTAAGATTATAGCAGATTAAAATATTAACATTACTCAAGGGTTTAATACTTGTGTTGGAACTCCATAGTTTATGGCTCCAGAAATGCTTAAGGGAAAAGGGTGGTAAGAAAAAAGTGATATTTGGTCTTTAGGTTCAACTTTGTATTATATGATTTTTAAGGAATTGCCTTGGGATTAATACTCAACTAGCAGTTTAGCAATATTAGAATAAATAGAAAAAATATTTGGAGTACATTAAGCTACAGCTGGTACTTCTATTTCTTAATCATCACCTAAGATAAAAGGATAAGGAGAATAATAATAAATAGTTTTGGAAAAATAGTGTACTCAAGAACCTTCTTTAAAAAAGTATAATGAAGGTGACCAAAATGAGTCTTAAAACAAAGAAGAAACAAAGAAAAATCAAAATTTAAATTAAATTAATTAGTAGGATATTTAATCATCTATGACAGCAGATTCTTCTTCTGTAAATTAGAAAAAAGCCACTGCTTCTCATGAAAATTAAGAAATAATAAATAAAGATCAATAATAATATAGTAAGAAATAACTTTCCGATTCAATTGATGACAAGTTAAAATATTTGTTACCTAAAAATTGCCATGATTCAATACAAGTTTCAGAAAAAACTCTAAGGTTATTAGATTCTATGTTACAAGTTGACATTGAAAAGAGAATGGGATGGGAAGAGCTCTTTTCTATTCCATCGGTTCATGAATTTTTGAGCAATTATCATAAAAAAGATGAAATCGTACTTTTGAAAAAGAAATCAATAGAAGAAGTTACTCCAGAATCATTAATTGTGACACAAGATGTATTTTTAAAATTAATTTACTTTATATTTAGTTATTAATTATATTCTTCTCCTTAAGGAATCAGGTGAAAACCAAGAGGAACTAAAGAAATATGGAGAGTAATGGAACCATTAAATAGATGAACTTAACAAGTAAAAAGAATTTTCTTAAAAGGCTAAGCAGAGAATAGAATTTGAGCTGTAAAAAGCTAAATTTTTAGATGAAGTTTCTATCTTATTGAAAGAGCAAAATTAGAAATATCCTTCTTTAATTCCAAAAGATACCTATATTAAATGTTAATTTTTACTCATAAAAAGAGCATGCATTATATTAAGCGATCTTTATAAAATGATTGCATTTGAAGCCAATAGCTAGGGAAGTATTTACATAGAGGAGGAATTATGGAAATCTTTTCTTCGTTACAAAGTGAAAATATAATTTTTTTCTATGTTTTAAAACTAATTATACAAATTCTACTTTATAGGATACTTCGCTTTGCGAGAAGATTATGAAAGAAAACACCAACAGTGAAAAGAAATTCTCTTATTATCATAATGAGCTAAATAAGGCATATAAATAATTAGAAAAATTTGAAATGATCCCTAGAGAAGATGCTTACATGCATAAATTTGAAGAGAATCCCAGTCTAATATAAGCATATAATGATAACTTTTTAAAGCTCTTTTAAATGTTGGCAGAAAAAGCCATTGGCTTAAGGACTGAAGAAAAAATAATTGGTAAAAAGAATGATGAAGTAATTAAATAATTTTATATTCTTATTGAAAGATTTATTAAAAAAGAAACAATTTTAATTTCATGCTTAATCAAATTTTTATTAAAATAGATAATACAATAGCATAAAATCAATATAATACTTATTTATTATCTTATGATAGTTCTTTCATTTAAAAATGTATTTAATGATTCAGAAATAAACTTCTCAGAATTTTACTAAAATTGTAACTTAGTAGGTTGCAGTGAACTATTATGTAGGATAGAATAAGCTTATGTAATGTGGTCTCCAATGAAATATAATTGAAAACTTTAAAAATATTCTATTTTAATTACATTTCTTATAGACTTTTTTAATAAAAAGATATATTTTTAAAATAATAAATTATGCAAATAACTTTAAAATTTAAAGCTTAATTGCAAGCAAATAATGTCTTCTAATATTATAGTACAAAGACTCTTTCTCATCTCAATAAAATAATATATTTTTAAACTCGTTCATGTATATTAATTTAAATACTAGTAAGATTTTTAGTCTAAATTTATCTAAAAAATAATCTTTCTATGCTTTTGTTTAAGATATACTTATTTTTAAGTTTATAAGTTCTTTCTTTTAAATGCCTTCCATAATTTTTATATTTTAATTACTTAACCACTCTATTTTTACTTTATTGAATATTATATATTTATGAATATTCCATCCAAAAAATAGTGATTCAAAATCACTAAATTTTTGAATGGGATTCGGCTATTTTATAAAAATATTATTCTTTTTTTATTATTATTTCAAATTCAAAAATAAAAAAGAAACCTAAAAATTTGAATTTCACTGTTTAGGGGTTTTAAATGAAAAATACTTTCAATTTTCATTTCTATTGTTTCTTATTTTCAAAACAAATTTAAAAAAAATTTTTATTTTCTTAATAGTGACAAAATGGGAATAGAAGAAGCTAAAAAAATTGGAATGAGCTTAGAAAAGTGCCAAAATATCAGTTCTTTGACTCTTAAACTTTTGTAATTATGTTATACTTATTTAATTAGGCTTTTAAGAAAAGGATTAACTCTTGCTATTTATTTTCAAAAATAAATTTGTTATTTTTTGGGTAGTCACAAAAATTTAGGAGCAGAAGGAGTAAAAATTATTGGAAAGGGTTTAGAAAAGTGCCAAAATATTAGTTCTTTGAATCTTGATCTTAAGTAGTTTTTTTAATTAATTACTGATTTAATTAGGTTTTTAAGGAAATGATTAAATAAGTATAAAAAAACTTAAGGCCTTGAATAAGTTAGTCAGTAAAAGCAGCTTTTGATCTAATGATTACTTATTTATTAAGTATCAATCAATTTATATATAAATTTATAACTTATTCTAAATTTCTTACTTTTAATTTTATTATCTTCAAAATGAATTTGTTATTTTTTGAGTAGAATCAACTTGGTATAGAAGGAGCAAAAAATATTGGAATGAGCATAGAAAAGTGCCAAAATATCAGTTCTTTGAAACTCAATCTTAGGTAAATTTCGTTAAATGATTAGTTAAGTACAAAAGAATTAAAGATAGTAAGTAAAAGCTACTTCTGATTAAATATGTATTCATTTATTAATCAAACAATCAATCCAATTATAATTTATTTACTTATTTCATTATTTCATACTTCCAATTTTCTTATTGATTTCTTTTTATTTTCAAAACAAATTAAAACAAGTTTATTAATTTCTGATTAGCTTTAATGAAATTGATGCAGATGGAGCAAAATATATTGGAATGAGCTTAGAAAAGTGCCAGAACTTCACTTCTTTGGATCTTACTCTCAGGTAATTTTTTTAAATACTGATTTTTTTAAAGAAAATGATTAATTAAGTACAAAAGAAAATAAATAAATAAATAAGTAAGTAAAAGCAGATTTTGATTAAATATTTATTTATTAATCAAGCATCATTTATAAATTTATTTTTTCAAAGTACCATTCATTTAAAAACTTTAATTCAATTAATTGCAAATTCTTCCTAACTAAGTTAACTAAGTGATGTAGAATTATGAAAATTTCGAAAATTCATTAACCTCAAATATATTAAATTTTAATGTATTCCTAATCAAATTTAAAAAATTTAATATTTACCCTGCCATATTGTATCGTTTTTTATTATCAATTTTTATTATCTTAGATTTAACTATTTTTGAATTTTTCTTTAATATGCTTTGCTTAGCAAAGCTAATCATTAAATTAATTAGATTTATAGCTATTTAATTAAATATCATTTGGCTCTACTTATTTCTTTATTTCTTACTTGCAATTTCTTATCTCTTCTTAACTTCTAAATAAGTGAAAACAAATTTTTATTTACTGAGTATTTTGAATGAACTTTGTGCAGAAAGAGCAAAATATATTGCAGTGAGCTTAGAAAAGTGCTAAAATCAGTTCTTTGATTCTCGAGCTTGGGTAATTTTTTAGAATACTGATTTAATTATATTTTTAAGGAAATTGTAAAAGAACTAAATAAATAAGCATGTAGCCTAAAAGTTGCTTTTGATATCATAATTATTTATTTACCAGACATCAATCAATTTATAAATTTATCACTAATTTGTTCATTTCTTACTTACTTTCAATTTACTTATCTATGGCTTCTTATTTTCAAAACAAATTTCTTTTTTTCTGAGTAGCAGTTTTCTTATCAATTTGCTTCTTCCTTTCAAAAAAAATTAAAATTAATTTTTTATTTTCTGAGTAGATAAAATAATCTTAGTGTAGAAGGAGTAAAAAATATAGGAATGATCTTAGAAAAGCGCCCACATATCAGTTCTTTTAATATCGATCTTACGTAATTTTTTTAAATACTGATTGAGTTGTTTTTTAAGGAAGTGATGAATTAAATTAAATTTGTTTACTTATTTCTTTATTTCTAACTTTCAAATTTCTTTTCTATCACTTCTATTTTCAAAACAAATTTACTATTATCTTCAGAATAATTTTAATCTTTGTGCTTTTTTATTTTTTATTTTTTGGCTGCAATTTATTTTTACTATTTTTCTAAATCAGATAAACAAATACCTTCTTCATTATTTTAATTTATATAATTAATTCATAAATATTTAGTAACAATAATTTAAACGGTGTCTTTAAGATAAGCCTTTGAAGAAACTGAATCCTTCTCTTGTCTATGATATATGCCAATTTTTAAATATAAGATGAAAGTGATGCTACTTTTAGCTTTTGATATTATCATTTTCTATTATATATTATGAGTATAAGATGAAAATTAGTTAATTAATAATTAATTTTTGAAAAGTATGGATTGTTTGCTTTTAAATTAACTTTTTTTATTAAAAGTACAGATTAAATTTGTTAAATTAATAAATCTTTTTTAATTTTTTAAAAGTTATTTAAGATGAAAAAAATACTCCAATATTTCTAGAAAAATTTTAGCGAAGAAAAATGAAATAATATATTGTAGCTAATTAGATCCTAGATTTTTAGTATCTGAAGAGATTATTGATTGTTCTTTCATTATGAGAGAGATATTTTTAATATAAAATTCAATGCTAAATAAATTTTGGTTTTTTAAATTTTTGAATTTTAATTAGGAATAAATAAAATTATTGAGTTTTTTTTTTATTCTTCTTAGAGTAAATTTTAACAAATTCTTAAAAAATTTATTTTTATGTTTCAAAAAGAAACAAAATTGATACTTATTAATTGATTGATTTGAAGTTGTCGTTGTTTTTTGATATCTAATCAATAAAGAAGATGTTAAAATCAATGAGAATTGAAAAAAAATAAGTTAAGAAATTGATAGATAATTTTCATAACTTTGAACTCTTTATGGAATATTTTGATTTATTTTTATTTAGTTATTTGGCAGATGATAACTAATTGAATCCAAAATAACACATTTCAGAACTTTTAGGATTTTACTTTATAAAGAAGGATTAAAATGCTAAAAATAACCTTCAACACTCGAATTGACAAATAACCATAAGCTTTCAAGATTATAATTTGCAAAATAAACTCAAATCTGATAATTAAAAATAGTTTAAACTAAAAAAAAAATTCGAAAATAAAATTAATATTTTTGTTTAGTTCATTTGATAAATTAACACAATTTTCTTTTAATTTTAAATATTTAAATTTTTTTTTTCATTTAAAATTGTAATTTGTTTAATTTATTTTTAAATAAATGTAATTTTATCAAAAATAATAAGATTTTAATGTAGTTTGTATTTGAATATTTTGTATTATCTAATGCTTTTTATGAGTTTTAAAAAGGAAATTTTAGGGATATCAAATATTGTGTGGAAATAAATTTAAATTGAATTATTATTCATACAAAATATGATAGAATATATATATTCAAAATATTTTTTAATATTATTTAATCATTAATATGACAGAGTCTGTCTATAGATCTGAAATTAGGCTCTCATAAAAATGTATCTGAATTATTTAAGTTTCAATATAGATTGAGTCATAAATATTCAGACTAGTATAGTTGATGATTATGATTTAGAGAGAGGATTTTATCAGATGTGTATAGATAAAATATAAAATTCATGGATAATTTTAATATAAAGAATGTATAACTTACTCAAGGAAAGTAGTAGAATTTGTATTTAAAATCTAAGTTTTTCTTATGTGTAGAAAGAATCTGATTTAATTATCACAAGTTGTCTTAAATGTTAGATTTAAATTTTATTTTTTGATTTTTTATCATAATTTTAAATTAGTTTATGATTATTTTATTAATATTTTATATATTTATTGTTTAGTTTAGTTATTCTTAGATTGGAATTAATCTTCAATCAATCAATAATCTGCTGTTTTTTTTAAATGAATAAATGAATGGATTCACTGCTAAAGAATTTGGAGGTCTAAAGTAGGATTAGGTAAGATAAGAGGTTTAAATGATTTATCCTATTTTTAAAATGATTATTTTAAAATAAATAAAATAATAAATAAATTGTTTATTACAACTAAAGCGCTCATTACTCCTGACTTTTTAAAGTGGGCAATTAACTCATTTCTACCTTATATTCTTGCATAGCAAATATAGCAAACCTATTTAGTTTATAAATAAAAATTTATTAACTATTGTTATTAAATAATTATAGATAGATTACCTTTTCACTCCTAATCATCTCCCATCTTTTTCCATTAAACTCATTGTAGAAAGGAATAATATGCTTTGGATCAATAAAATTGATGAAAGCATAACCAATGTTGCAATGATTCTATTTTTAGTTTAAAAGTATTATTGTTGATCAAGCATAATTAAATTAATAAATTTTTAATCTTAAAATTAATAAATCTTTAATTGATTGATTTATGTTAATAAAAATAACAAATTGATTTAGTAAAAATTACTTAATAAATTAAGAAAGAAATAAGAAAAATGTTTGATTGATTGATTACTTTGAAGTCCATAGGAAGGTATACGAAATCGTAAAGCCCTTTGTAATTAATATCTATAATTCTTAAAAAATCTTCTTAATTGTATCTGTTTGGGATATTTCTAACCATGATTGTTGCTCTTCTGTCTTTAAAGGAGGAGATATTTTCTAAATTTACTTAGAAATTTAAGTTGTTATTTTGTTTGGTTCCATTGCTTCCAAGTATAGTGCTCACTTTACTCTGAGATTGTGATGGTTAGTAGTTATTATGTAAATTTATTTAGTTAGGGTATTATCTGTTACTAACAACTTATCCATTTAAATTGTTTTACATTTATGTTACTTCGTATTGCTCTACCATATTAGGATTTTGAGGATTGTTAAAGCACACCTCATTTAAGAATTAGTTATTATTATTTAACAGATTCATGAATTAGGTTTGCTAACTGTTTTGTAAGCGAACTTGCAATTGACCTGTTACTGCATTGTTTTAGCTTGTGATCATTTAATTATTTAAGTTTTAAGAATTGTTCATAGGATTGGTGTTAGTTTAAGAATTGTTATTATTGCTTTAGTAGAAGCTGCTGTTAATCTGATAAATTTGGTTATTATCAAAACTCATCCTCAAAGAAGAAGCTGAAAATGGATTTTCTTCTTAACTCTTTCTTAGCTGATTAAAGTTGTTACTGAAATATCCTCCTTAGTTGTATTGAGGAAAGTTAGTAGAAGAAAGCGAAGAAGAAGAGGATTATGAAATTTGTTATAAATATTAAATTTATTGTGAAGAAGAACCAATTTCTTAGCTCATTTATAAGTTAGATATTGATTATTATAATTAATTCATATTATTCATTTATGAGTTATTTTATTTTAATTAAGGCTGAGGCTGATGACAGCTTGCTTATAAAATATTTCCTGAGAAGCTATTTTAGAGGAGTTTCAAAGAAGAACCATTGTTATTGTTTGTATTATCATTGTTGCTGTTGCTTCCATTGCTGTTATAGTTGAATGAACTAAAGTTGTTGACATTAGGATTCATCTTTTTTTATTTTTTTTATTGTAATTATTTACAAGTGTAAATATTTTCGTTTTCATTATTTATGTAGGATTGATTATCTATTTAAGCACTTAATGAGTTAGATGAATTAGAAGATAAAAATTTATTATTTTAAGAAAGTGTTTGTTAAGCTACTAGAGTATTTTAGTAATCACTAATTTCTTAAAGTTCTCTTCTTTATTAGTATCCATACAACTATGGTTGTTAATTTTGATTTTAGGCAGAGTAGGTTTATTGATAGAGATTATCTTGCTTGTTTGGTTGAATTACCTGGAATGAGTTGTTTGTGTTTTCATCAATGTTATAGTAGTTATTGAAAATATTATTTATTGTTTACTATTAGATAGGATTGAGTGTATTATTAGAATTGAAAAATGAATATGAATTCAATCTTTAGTTATACCCTAATTCTAATCCACTTGGAATAGCTGGAGATGATGTATTATTAGGTGAAGTAGGCATTAATCCTAGCTATTGAGAAGAAATTCCTTCATTTTATTTTGTTTGAATTAGTTATTGCTATTACTATTGAATCAAAGGAGCATTTTATTTAACAGATTTAACTCTTGCATTCTTTAAAATAATGTCTGTAGTGTTTTCTTTAGAAAATATTAAAATATTTTTAAGTAATTCTTAAATGAATTTCTCCTCAACTTCAGGGAAATGAGCTCTATGCAAATAGATAAATGATTTTCTATCTTTCTCTTGTAGTTTTATTATTCTGTCAACTTCTTTTAGAGATCTTACATCAAAATATCTAACAACAAGTTTACTATTTAAACTTGAATATTCAAGAATTTTGCCAAAGCACCCTAAATAGTCGAGAACAAGCTTTTAATTGAAACTGTTGGCATTTGAAATAAGCTATTTATTTAATAAAAACGATTAATTTTATCATCTAAATAAAATAGAAAATGTTTAAGATAGTAAAGATAAATTGATTTACAATAAACCAAATAATTTTCATTTTCACTCAATGTTGCTTTGCAAAAAAATCATTTAGTAGAGATACTTGAATATTTTTAAATGGGATAGGAAAATTCAAACAATTTTTTTTTTATTTGATGTGAAATTTAGATTTAATTTTAATAAATCTACTATGAGTGTTTATTTCAATGATAAAAATGATGAATTTTTTATAAAAATTGCGGAATTAGCAAGCAAGTAGAAATTGCTTTTATTTTCAAATTAGACAGGGTTTAATAAATTTTTGCAGAGAAAGCTAAATAGAAGAAAAGTTAATTTTTAGTGGAGTTATGTTCTTAATTTTACTTTTAAAAAAGTAGAGAAAAACAAAGACAAAGAGTTCAAATTATTTAATGAATATTACCATGTAATCTATATAATCAAAATCATTAAAGTCACTTAGATATGAAACCTTCATTTTATTAGCATATGATTAAGAGAGAGATTAAAATGCTGACAATGATGACTGAATATTATAAAAGCTTAGCACTACAATCCTGTTAATTTGTATTATCATTAATGAAGTGTTAATTTATTTAAAGATCATTTTAAATGTAGGTTTACTTTTCAAGCTAGTATTTATGGTGATCAATGTTCTGTATATCTCCATAAGATCTGATAAAACCTAGAAACTATTCTAAATCATCTTATTAACTGAGTTAGATGACCACATTTCTTGAGGGCTTAGAAGATGGATCAAGACTCTATTTTAAACAATGATAAAATTAGTTAATTATAATAAATTTTGCAAAGTAGAACATATATTTAATTATTGCTTTTTTTTTTTTGAAAGGGAGTGTTTTTTGCTTTATTTTCAAATATATAGGAAATAACTATCAAGAAAACAAACAAATCTTTTACACAAAGGCAACTTAAATTTAGTTAATCGCCTGGCTGCTATTCAGGGAAAAAGCGTTAGAGTTTCTAAAAGAATTAAGAGGAGGCACTGATGCAGTTAAAGGAGCTGAAGAGTTAGCTTTGTTAGTTCTATTGATTCTAGCTATTATTACCACATTGCAAGCTTTGAATTCCCAAGCAAAGATCTTTAATATCATCTTAAGATTTTGGTGACTCCAATGTAGTTTATTATGAACCAATATTCCAATCGATGCTGTCATCGAGTATCTCAGGTTTTTTTCTTTTAGGGTAGTGGCTGCTTTATGGCATAATTATTAAATTAAATATTAGGCCTTTAAGTTAAATTTTGAATAAGTAATAATTAGAAAGTAACCATACCTTTTTTGTTCCTTCTCATCAAAATTGTTAATCAACTTAATACCATTTTAAAATAGCTCATTTGCTTTCAATTACTGAGGAAATGAAGCGAAAGCACCCTTTTCAGGGGAAATGTGGTTTACAGAAGCAGATTTAACAGTAGCATCTATAAGTCTGAGGTACTCCTTGAGTTCATCGTCAATATGTGGATCCATTGTAAAATGTATTTATGTATTTTCTTTACTTGTCTTTATTATTAGTATTCTTTCTCTTGTTTATAAATCTATTCTGTTTATTATAATATTCTGCGCGTTTTGTTTATCTTTGATTTTATATTAATCAATCACTATTATTTGATTTATAATGAACTATTTATTTGCTGATTAATTAAAACTCTATCAATCAATCAATTTCAATCGCCTTTTTTATTAATTTTTAATGCATTTATTTAAATTATTTTGAATGTTTAACATATCTAACAAAAATTTAACAAATCATTCAAATATCTCTGGGGAATTAAAAAATACAGTTGTTAGTGATCGTTTAAAAATCAAATTATCTAATAATCTTTATATTCTTAATTTCAATTATTTTATTATGTGTATCCTATTTTCCTTCTCATTTCATTCATTTTTGAATGACTATTTGAAATATTTCTATTATCTAAATAAATGAGTAAATCTCTTAATAAAATGTGATCAATAATCGTTTGATTATTTTTGATTCTAAATATTTTCATTCAAATACTTATTTTGTCATTCACATTCAAATATTTCTCAAAAAAAAAACAGCTTAATAAAATTTGAATATTCAAACGAAAACTAAATCATAACTATCACAAACACCAACAGACATAACTGGGGCTTATCATTTATTTAAAATATTGCAGCTTTCAATAAAATCAATTTATTTTCAAATATTAAAATCGTGTTTTTATTTTTCAATTAAAAACTCCTTGAAAACAAAATTATATTTTATTCATCATTTTTTTGTTTTGAAAATAGTATTTTAAATTGTAAATTAAGCAAATATTTAAATTAACTATTTTATATTTTAAGGATAATATCTAACTTTAATTTATTTAGATCTTAACTTTAATCTATTTTTAAGTATTAATACAAATAATTCAGGATTTTATATCGTTATAAAAATTTGGGCATTTGATTAAATAAATGAATAGATTTTATAATACTTATCTTCATAATAAAAGAAATTTTAATAATTACCTTCTTTTAACTTGAAAATAGATATTTTATCTTCAAATAATGTGGATTGTTTTCTGAAAAAATATTTTGAAACAGATTCCAAAAAAAAAAATTTCTTTTTTTAAAGAAGAAAATAAAATTTATTTCATAAAATATTTTATCCTAGAAAAAAGAAAAATATTTTTTTATTCGTCTGAAACTAATATTAAAGAATTTTGATTTTAGATTTTTTAATAAATTATTAAATTTGAAATAATTAATAAACCAATATATTAAAAATTATTTTAATTAATTTTAAAAAATAAATCAACACAATTTTTTATTTTTAGCATAATTTAATTTAAATAATCTCTTAATTAAATTTAATTTAAATTAGCTCATAATTTAATAAATTTCATTGTCATTTTCTCAAAAATACTGAATTAAATTTGATTGAAAATAGCGAAGTAAAAAATCTTTATTTTTAAGTTAAGCTAATAATTTAATTGGTTAGTGAATACATGACTTAGTATACGAAAATGTATCCGAATGTGTAAGATCAAACAAATTTTACACTTTGGCTAGTTAAATTGGATAATTAATAATTTTAGTTTTTTAAAAGCATTTTTCTTTCAGCAACTGTATTGTATATCCTAATTTGAAGCATGCGATTTGAATGGTGGAAAGAAGAAAAAACAATTTTCCATAAACAAATAATAGTAAAATGATGATTATGATTATCCATATATTAGATTACAGTTATAAAAATTTAATTTATTGATGTTTTAATCATGAAAAAGATAATTCATTATAAATACTAGAAGAAGACTAAGAAAATTAAATAAATAGTTGAATATTACCGTAAATTAATCTATTAATAATGTATATCAATGAGGCTTTCCTTTTCTCAGATTTTTGACTTTTTCCTATTTAGGGTATTTAAATTTGCTTAGATTTAAGGATAAATTTACAATTTTGGATTTGATAAAAAATAATTAAAATTGTAGGATGTAAGTAGAAGTCTTAGTTTACAAATGAAAATTAAATCTTTAATATAGTCTATTATTTTTGTATTTTATATTAATTTTGATTATTATGCAATAAAGATTTATTAATTAACTAAATCTTTCGTTTATTGCGTTATCGGATCAATTTATCTATTATTGAATCTAATTTACGACACATTTTTTATGGTTTTTAAGGGAGAAGAAATTGAGATTAAAAATTAAACCATAAATAGAATTGAACATTAAATAGTGACGTAAGAATAATACATGCAAATATTGATTTATAATCAAACATAGATAATTATATAAAATATTTAATATTTCTTTATCAACATGCTTTAAATAGGCTTAGATGATGAATAAATTCAAAAACTGATTTATAATTAATATTAATAAAATAAATAGCAAATAATTAGATTTGTTTTTCAAGTTAATTAAAAAAAAGGATATTTTTTCACTCTATTATCAGAAAATGATCAGAAATATTATCAAGTACTCTTTCACAAAGAGATCCATTTCAAATGCACCCATTTCACTTTCTTATGTCCATGGTATTTCCAGTAAACCCTTAAGCTATATCACTATTGGTGAGAAGCTAAGAGAGCAAGCATACAAAAACTCTGATCAAGTTGCTTTGATCTCCCATTTGTAAAAGAAACAATTCAGTTACTCAGAACTCTACAGATCATGTGAAAATGTTGCTGCTAGTCTTCTTTCTTTAGGATTAAAAAAGGGTGATCGTATTGGTATCTATTCCCCCAATAATTATGAATGGGCCATTACTCAATATGCTGCTTCAATGGCTGATTTGATTCTAGTTAACATCAACCCTGCTTACTAAGAACATGAACTAGAATATTGTCTTAAAAAAGGTATTTCAATTTTTCAATTTTTGCATCAGAACAAATGAAATTTCAAAAGGAAAGCAATAATTTAGAAATATAGTCTACTAAAGATGCTAAATCTGTTAAAATTTAGTGGATATATTAGATAATTTCTTTGCATTTCCTATTTTTCATTTTATTGTTTAACACATTTATATTATAAAAAGTTGGAGTCAAGGCTATTGTTATGGCATCCCATCACAGAAAGAGTGATTACATTAAATTCATCAATAACATTATTCCTGAATTGTAAACATCTGAGATTGGCAAGCTAAAGAGTGCAAAGATCCCTACTTTGAAGTTTGTAATAAGAATAGATGATGAAAAAACACCAGGTATGATGAATTTTAAGAGTCTTTTTGAACTAGCTGGTGCCAAAGACTATCAAAAGCTTCACACAACTATGAGAATTACTGAACCTGATGATGCTACTAATATTTAATTTACATCTGGTACTACTGGTAACCCTAAGGGAGCTACTTTAACTCACTTTAATATTCTTAACAATGGCTATTTGTTGGGTAATTATAATTAATACATTATTTTGCTTTCATTATTATATACAACAAACAATCTTTGAACGTATTAGTAATCTTTTTATATATTTAAATAGGTTAGAGATTAGGTCTTTAATAATCTGATAAGATTTGTCTTTCTGTACCTCTTTATCATTGCTTTGGTATGGTCATGGGTAATTTGGCTGCTTTAAATTATGGATCTACTATTGTTTTACCAAGTGAAGGATTTAATCCTTAACATTCAATGTAAAGTGTTGGAGAGTATAAAATCACAACTATGTATGGTGTCCCTACTATGTTTTATGAATATATTAAAGAATATGAGCATAATCCTAAATTATACAACATCTCTACACTCAAGAAGGGTATCATGGCTGGTGCCTTATGTCCTTAAGTAAATTTTATGGTTAAATTTGTGAGTTGATTTTAATGATTTTAAAATAATTTTTAGTCTTTAATGAGCAAACTTATTAATGAATGGGGTATGACAGATTTGTAAATAGCATATGGTATGACTGAAACATCTCCCATTTCATTCTAAACTGAGTCTTCTGATAACTTAGAAGATAAGTGTGGTACAGTAGGAAAAATCTTCCCTCATACAGAAGCAAAAATTATAAATAGTAAAGGAAAGATAGTTGAAAGAGGAGTTTCAGGAGAGTTGTGTATTAGAGGATATCCAGTTATGTAAAAATATTGGGCAGATATTAAAAATACTAATAAAACTATTGATACTAATGGCTGGTTAAAGACTGGTGATGTTGCTAGTATGGATGAAAGAGGTTATGTTAAAATAGTAGGTAGAATCAAAGAAATGATCATTCGTGGTGGTGAAAATATTTATCCAAAGTAACTTCTTTATCATTTTTATATTTATTTCTTTATTCTTGACTGAAAATTAATAGGGAAATAGAAGAATTTTTAAGAACTCATCCTAGCATTATGGATGTTTAAGTAGTAGGAATTCCAAACCAAAAATTCGGTGAGGAAACATTTGCTCTAATAAGACTTAAACTTAACCAAGAACTTAAACCTTAAGACATAGCAGATTACTGTAAAGGTTAAATTGCACATTATAAAGTACCAAAATATGTCAAATTTGTTGATTCTTTCCCTCTCACAATTACTGGAAAGCCATAAAAATTCAAAATGGTTGCTTCAATCAAAGAAGAAATGAATGGTAATGAATAAAATCTTGAAAAATATCAAATTAGGACATATTGAGCCAATTAAATCTATTTAGTTATTATTTGTTGTTTGTTTTTAAATTTCTTTTAAAATATTTCAATCCTTTAATTAATAATCCAATATTTTATATGCCTTATCAAAGTCATCCATATTTTAATTTAAGGAATGAAACATGGTCTTTAATAAAGACCATTATCCAACAAACCATTTGCAATGGATTCAAGTAATTTTATCATTTTCAATAAAAAATAATAAATTAAATTGTGTAGTTTTAATAAAAATTTGTAAAAATCTAATTTTAATTAATTTACAAAAATAAAATTAATAATATTTAAGAAATATAATTAAAAAAGATAAACAAAAAATAAATTTTATTTCACTACTATTTATTGATTATTAGTTTAATAATAAAGTTGGAGGTAATTACAATTTTTAAAAAATAAAAAAATAGATTAATGAACATATTTATTTCTGTTTTCATTTAGTAATTAAAAAAATAATTAATCTATCATCTAATTAGTACGAAATAAATATTTCAAACATAGCATAATAAATTAACTAATCTTTTTGCTTTGAAAATTAATCTACGGAAATAGAAATCACTCATACTCATAAAATTGTTGCTTTTAAAAAATTATTAGAATATAAAATTTTGTACAAAAAATATTGAAAGAAAGCGTAAAAGATCAATTAAAGTGTTTATTTATTCAAAAATGCAAAAAATTAATATTAAAAATAATACCTCATGTCAAGAGTTAAAGTTTAGAGATTATAGCACCGTACTAAGCTAGTACCTAACCTTTATGAGCCCGTTTCTCCAATTTTATTAGTACTTTAAAATAAATTTTAAAATAATAAAAGATTGAGTGAGGAAATATTGAAAAATGAAAGAAAGATAAAATGTGAATGAAAGTTACAAAAAATAAATAAAAATGAATGAATGAGAGAGGCAACCAAATATAAAATGAATCAAAATAAATGAGTCAAGTCAATCAATCAATCATAAATTAAAGTTTTTGTTTATTCAAAATTGTAATAGAGGACTCAATTCATATAGTGCTATTATATCCATAAAAAAATTAAAATATATTTTTTCAGTGTCAGTTCATAAATTTTCTGGGTAATCGATTGGTTGTGAGCGAACAATTTGTTGAAAATTTTCTTTTTTACTAATTTCACTCTCATACCCTTTCATGTATATTGAATAGTTATTTTTACCTGAGGTTAAGATTCAAAATTTAAAGATTAGAGCAATGTGCTAAGCAAGATCCTAATTCTTATGCACCTATTTCACTAATATTAGCTCCTCTTTTAATTAATTATGAAAATATCAAATATTGAATGAGGAAATAAAAAAAATAATGAGAAAGCTAAAGATAAAAATATGAATTCAATGTGAAAATAACAAATAAAAATTAATGAAGAAGCTAAACAAATGTCAAGTAAATCCAAATAAATTAGTTAGCTAATGAATCAGCGGCTCATAAACTAAAGCCTTTAGATATTAAAAAGCACATAATTAATATTGAAAATACCTAAGGTTAAGAGTCAAACTCTAGAGCTTAAAGCATTATGCTAAGCCAGATATTAATTCTTATAGCCCTATGTCATGAATTTTAATGAAACTTTATATTTTAATAAAAATCTTAAATATTGAATAAAAAAGTAACAAAGTTAAATTTTAATAAAATTAAAAAAAAAAATTAAAATTAATGAATGAGTCAAACAAAAGTCGAGTAAATCCAAATAATCAGTAAGTTAGTAAATCAATCAATCAGTCTCTCATAAAAAGTAAATTAATCTTTATTTATTAAAAAATGCATAATTAATATTTAATTTACTCTAGATAAAGAGCCACTGTTTAGAGATTAGTGCATTGTGCTAAGTTAGATCCTAATCTTGATTTTTCCATTTATCCAAAACATTTTAAACTTTTGTAGAGTTATAAAAATAAAAGGATTGAGAAAATAAGATAAAGATGTATGTCAATTAAATTATAAAATAAAAATTAATGAATGAGTCAAACAAAAATCAAGAAAACCTAAATAGATTATAGTTAGTTTAAGGTTTTTACCCAAGATAAAGAGTAAAAGTTTAGAGATTAGAACATTTTGCTAAGCCAGATCCTAACTATTATAGGCTAGTCTCAGACATAGTCATTGATCTTTTAAATTATTATAAGAATATAAAATATTAAAATAGTGAGAAAAGGATAAAAAATAACAATTAAATCCTAAAATAAAAAATTAAAATTAATTAATTAAAACCAAAAGAATTATCCAGTAAACCCAAATAAATAAATAAGTCACTCATAAATTAAAGTTTTTATTTATTTGAAAATACATAACTAATATTGAAAATTATTTTTACTCAAGGTGAAGAGTCAAAGTTTAGAGATTATGGCATTGCGATAAGCCTGGTCCTAATCCCTCTAAGGTCACCTCTTCTCTTTGCTAGAAGCTTCTTTAAAAAAATTATGAAAATATTAAATATTTAATCAGGGAAAAAGAATGAGGAAAGTATAAAAATGAATGTATGGTTAAACAAATATCAAGTAAACCAAAATAAATTAATCAGTTAGTCTGTGACTAATAAACTAAAGTCTACTTTTTCTAAATTGCATAAATAATATCTATAATACCCTAGTTCTAGAGTCAAAGTTTAGAGATTAGATAATTGAACTAATTCTTATGGGAAGAAGCAAAAATATGTTTAACTTTTATTTTAAAATAAAAATAAGTTATCTAATAAAGAAATATTGAAAGATAGAGAAATAACAAAGAGAATTAAATTTGAATAAAATAAATAAAAATAAATTAAGTGCCAAACAATTATCAATTAAACCTAAGTAAATGAGTCAGTTACTCATTCACTCTTAAATTAAAGTTTTATTTATTCAAAAAGGCATAGTTAATATTGTAAAGCTATTTGTTTTTACAAGAGGTCAAGAGTCAAAGTTTAGAGATTAGAGCACTGTGATAAGCTAGATCCTAATTCTTTTAGGCTTGTAAACAAAATACAATCTTCACTTTTGAATTATTGAAATATAAAAAACATTCAAAGAATGAGAAAAAGATAAAAATGTGAATTTAATTTTTAAACAATAAATCAAAATTAATGAATGAGCCAACAAAATGTCAAGTAAGCATAAATAAACTAGTTAGATAGTCAGTCAGTGAGAGAGATAGAGAGTCAATTAATGACTCATAGATTAAATAATTGATTAACTCAAAAAAGAATAAGTAATATTGAAATTTTATTTTTACGAGAGCGAAAAAGAAAATGTTTAGAGATTAGAACATTATGTTAATCCAGATGCTAATTCTTTTACACAAATTTCACCAATATTGTTGGAGCTTTTAAAAAATTAGAAAAATATAAAATATTTAATGATATTAAAAGATTTTATTTATTCAAAAATGCTTAATTGATATTGAAAACCTATTTTTACATGAGTTAAAGATTCAAAGTTGAGATTTTAGAGCATGATGCTAAGCAAACTCCTAACCCTTATGATGAGATCATTTGACCAATTTTATTTTGACTTTTATAAATTATGAAAATATAAAATAATGAATGAGGATAGATTGAATGAGAAAAACATAAAAATCTGAATTAAATCTGCAAACAATAAATGAACAAATAAGCCAAAAAAATATCCATTAAACCAAAATATATTAGTCAGTAGTCAGTCTTTCATAAAGTAAAGTATTTGTTTAATCAAAAATAAATAATTAATATTAAAATACTTTAGATTAAGATTCAAAGTTTAGAGATTAGGACATTATGCTAAGAGAGACCATAATCCTTAATTACTCTTTTCACCAATTTTATTTTTACTTTTAAATAATAATAATATTAAATAAAAAATGAAGAAATATTGAAGACAAAAAGGAAAATATGTGAATTAAATTTGAAAATAGAAAATAAAAAGAAAGGAATTAGCTAAATAAATATACAATAAATCAAAAAAAATTATTTAAAATAGCTTTTGAACCAGTCGCTCATAAAAAAAACAAAAAATTTTATTTCTTTAAAAATGGTAATTAATATTGAAAATACCTTAGATCAAGAGTTAAAGTTTAGAGATTAAAGAGTTGCCCTAAGATAATTTCAAATCCTGAAGAGTCCATTTCCCCAATTTTATTTTCGCTTTTAAATAATAAAAAAATATAAAATATTGAATGAGGAAATGTTGAAAGAATAAGAAAAATATAAAGTGGGAATAAATTTGAAAATAATAAATAAAGATTAATGAATGTGCCATAAAAATGTCAAATAAGGCCAAATAAACTAATCAATCTTTCACTCATCAATCAAATTCTTTGTTTATTCAAAAATATTTAAATAATATGATAATACACGAGTTGAAGAGTCAAAGTTTAGAGATTAGAGCATTGTGTTAAGCCAGATACTAATCCTAAATAACCTATTTCACCAATGTTATTTTTACTTTTAGAGAATTATAATAAAATATTGAGAGAGTGAGAAAAAGATAAAATATGAATTATATTTGCAAGTAACAAATAAAAATTGATGAACTAGCCAAAAAAATAATAAGTAAATACCCTAGGTTTATAGTTAATTTTTAGAGATTAGAGCATTTTGCTAAGCCAGATCCTAATTCTTAAGAGCCCATTTCACCAATTACATTTCCTCTTTTAAATAATTATATTGAATAAGAATATATTCAAGAATGACATAAGATAAAATGCAAATTAATTTTGTAAATAATAAATAAAAATCAATAAATGAATGAGCAAGCCAAACAAGTACCAAGTAAATAAATTAAAGCATTGATTTATTCAAAATGGCATAATTAATATAGAAATTATATTTTTACTCAAGGTAAAGAGCCAAAGTTTGGAGATTTGAGCATTATGCTAAGCCAGTTCCTAACCCTTAGGAGCCCATTTCACCAATTACATTTCTAATTTTAAATTATAACAAAAAATAAAATATTGATTAGAAAAAATAGAAAGAATTGCCAAAAATATAATAATTAATGAATGAATGAGCTAAACAAATATCAAATAAATCCAAATATGCTAGTTAGTAAGACAATCAGTTGCTCATATATTTAGGTGTTTATTTATTTATAAATTCATAATTAATGTTGAAATTCTGTTTTTACTAGAGGTCTAGAGTCAAATTTTAGATATTAGAGCATTGTGCTAAACAATATCCTAATTGTTATGCTTTCATTTCACCTATTTTATTTTTACTTTTAAATAATTATAAGCATATAAAATATTGAATAAGGAGAATATATTGAAAGAATGAGAAAAAACATAAAAATGATAATTAAGTTTGCAAAAAATTTTTCAAAATGAATGAATGAGCCAAATAAATTTTAATTAAACATAAATAACTTATTTAATCAGTCAATCAGTTAGCTGCTCATATAATTAAATTTTTTTTTATTTATTCAAAAATGCATAATTGATATTAAAAATACTTTATCCTGAGAGTTAAAGTTTAGAGATTAGAGCAATGTGCTAAACCAGATATTAATCCTTATGAGTCTATTTCAAAAATTTCATCTCCACTTTTAAAAAATTATAAACAAAAAATATAGAAAGAATATGAAAAATATAAAAATGGGTGTTAAATTTGTAAAGAAAAAAAAAAATTTAAAGAAAAACATAAACTAATATCAAATAAATTAGTAAGTAAGTAAGTAAGCTAGTCAATTAGTAGCTCATAAATTAAATCATTTGTTTATCACAAAAAGGCTTAATTAAATTGCAATGCTATTTTTACAGAAGAAAAAGAGTTAAAGTTTAGAGATTGCAACACTGAGCTAATCCATTTGCTAATGATTATCCACCAATTTGGCCAATGTTGTTGAACCTTTTAAAAAATTTTTAAAATTTTATTTAATGAGGTCATTTTGAAAGAATGAGAAAAAGATAAAAATATGAAAATTTTTATTTTTACCAACAACAAAAAAAAATTAGTGAATGAATCAAACAAAATATTAAATAAACAAATAAATTAGTTATTCAGACATTTAACTCATAAATTAAAGTCTTTAATTATTTAAAAATGCATAATTAATATAGAAATACTCTATGTTAAGAGTCAAATTTTAGAGGTTAGAGCAATTTGCTAAGCCAGATGCTAATTCTTATGCACCCATTTCGCCAATTTGATTTGCTCTTTAAATAATAAAACAAATTTAAAATATTTTAAAAGAATGAGAAAAACATTATAATGGCAAGAAATTTGCAAACAATAAATTATAATGAATGAACCAAACAATTATCAAGGAAATGCCAGCCAGTTGGTCATAAATAAAAACATATATTTATTCAAAAATGCATAATTAATATTGAAATTATAATTTTACTAGAGGTAAAGTTCCAAAGTTTTGAGATTTGAGCATTCTGCTAAGCAACATCCTAATTTTTTTGCTCCCATATAACCGATATCACTGTAACTTTTATTATTTTAAAAATTTTTAATATTCGAAGAATGCTAAAAAAATAAAAATGTGAATTAATTTTAAAAAAACAAATAAAAATTAATAAATATATCAAAAAATATCAAGTAAACTCTTATAAATAAGTTAGTTAGTTTTTTATCAACTAAAGTCTGTTAATTATTAAAGAATACATAATTAATTTAAGAGTAGTTTTTTAGAGATTAGATTATTTTAATAATAAAATTACCTTAAATTCACCTCTAGTGCTTAACATGAAGATAAATTAGAGCTTACTAACTTTTAATAAATAAAATTAAAACTTTTATTCTTCTCTATAAAATTTAGTGTACATTAGTGAGATTTTAAAAATATTTTCTTTATGGTGTTATCATTTATTTATTTTTTAAGGTTATTTGATATTTAATTGATTGGAAATTATTTATTACCAATTTTTGTTTTGAAAAAAAACGAAGTACTATACAATATCATATATCATACTCATTCATTTAATATTTTTTTTATAATATTCTGATTTGTTCTCACATAATTAATAAGTAAGTATTTTTTTATGATTCTAAAAAATATTTGTTTAGAATTATTATATACATTATTAATTATCTCTGATTAGGTATTTTTTTAGATTATTTACAATTTTAAAAGTTTTATTATTAAAAATATTGAAAGTCAATTAAGTGTTTATAGTTTGTTGTTACTATCCTTTAAAAATATGAAAATATAGTAAAAATGAATAATAATGAAATATAATTATAATTATAAATAATATGAAATATTGAATGGTTATTTCTAATTAGAACGTTTAACGAATATATTATAATCAAATTAGTGATAGTATTCATCAAAATCTATTTTGCAACAATAAAATAAGATAATAAAAAACACACATTCAGCTTAACTTTTTTTTTGTAAGAATTGATTTTAGCTTTTTGCAAACATTTTTGAAACAAAAGCCACTAAAAATAAATATGCAGCAAGAATAATACTTGACAATAATAAGTTAAATAGAGAAACAACTTTAAGTTTTACTCTAAAAAAAGTGTGATCTTTTGTTTAGAAAATTTGTTCCTAATTCAAATAGCGATGAGCTCGATCTAAATCAAATAGTAAAACATTTACAAAAAAAAGAAAAATATATTAATTTCTATAATTATTTAAAGCCTCTTTAGCTGAGACAGTTTAGTAATGCTGAAAGAATGGATTTCATGAGTATGTTTAATAAGTATCATGAAGAAACATTGTCCTAAAAAATATCAAAAAAGAATTTTGAAAAAACAATTCTGAAACATATTCTTACAAAAAATGAAAAATGGTTTAAATAAAGTCTTTACAACTTAGTGTTTGAGTAAATTATCTACAAGAGCAATACAATACAATAAAATTTTATTTAATTATCTTTATAATTTAAAATAAATTTAGTGAAGATATCAAGTTGATAGATGGAGAATTAAGGAATTTCAAGCAGAATGTATAAGTAATATAGCCAAACTAAAAAGAAAACCAACAGCCTTTAAGCTAGAAATAATCTGAAGCATCTTCTTCACATAATCTTAGAATATCTCCTAAAAAAATATGTACAATAACTATAGATGAACCATAAAATACTCCATAATATAGGACTTCATAATTAATTGAACAATAGAAAACATTTAAGCAATAGTAATATCAAACAAATTAGTAATCCGAAATTAAAAAAGAAATTAATTAGAGTAATCACAGCTTTAGATTAATTTTATGTTTTAAACTTTATTTTTTAATTAAATACAAGTATCAAAGAGAAGATTCAGCAACAACATTATGAATCATGGATAGTATGTTTAAGGATAGTAAATTAATAAAAATTAATCACAAGAAAAGTAAAGGTCTATATCTCCAATCAAAAGAAGCTAAACAAGATCAAAATCACCCATAAAATAAAACAAGTAACTTCATTTAAGTCATGAATTTATAAAACATTTATTTTTAAGTGAAAACTTAGGATACTCAGATATTTATAAAATGAAAAAGAATCTTTAAGAATAACAAAAATAAGTCTTTTAGTAAAATATACTTTCTTCACAAATATAAGTGAATAAAATTAAAAGTAGTTTAGTGACTAAGAGCTAGTAAAAGTTAGAGAGATTTAAATAAGGAATTTTAGACAATATAATTTAGTAAAAAACAAATAGCTTTAAAATGAATATCTATAATAATATTAAATGACAGTCAAAAGCTTTTCCAGCAAAATATTGTTTACCAAACAGCAATATTTGTTTGTAATTTCAATTTTACTATTTCATCTTAAAAAATTTTAGATGATTAAGTTAATTATTTGTTTGTTAGTTAATATGAATAATAAAGTAATTAATAGGTCTATAAAAAAGTGTAAATTTTATATTATATAAACTGTATTAACAATGAGTATTGTGCCTTCTCAATTAAAATTAAATTATTTAAAAATTTTTAATTTGATAAGTTATCTTTCTTTTTTAGTTAATTAGTTAGTTTAACGTTTTAGTTAATATGAATAATATAGTAATTAATAAGTATTAATAAATAAGGTGTTATTTTAAAATAATTTATACCTTGTTTGTGAAAAATTAATATGTATTTTCATTTAAAATTTTGTAAAAATTTTTATTTGATTATTTATTATTTTTTTTAGTTTATTGGTTCTTACAAGTATTAGCTCATATGAATAATAAATTAATTGATAAGCATTTATTAATGAAATGAATTTTATATAATATTAACCATATTAATAATTAATATTGTTTAAATTCTCATTTACAATTATTTTATTTTACATTTTTTATTATTATCTGACACATATGTGATTATTAAGGAATTATAAGCTTATAAAAAATAACTCAACTATGAATAAATAATATTTAATTAATTTTTTTGAACTTTCAAATATTTAAAAATAAAATGATATATTTACAAAGATGTAGTTAGGTTAGATTTATATATAAGCAAATTATTATTTTAAGCGAAGTCTGTAAAGATGTTAGATCAATTAATTTTTTCAAATAACCTTTACAAAAAAAAGATATTTTATCAGTGATTCCTTGACCATTGTAAACCATCATATTCCAACTAAGCCTTATCTAGCCTGATATGAAGTTTAAGTAAGGAATAAATATTATTCATAGTCTTTTATATTTTTACAAAGTAAAAATAAATATAAATATTATTAAATTCAATTAGATTTACTTTAGTATTGCAATTTTATATACAATTGTTTATAATAGCATCAATCTCTTTGATGTTGCATTATTCCAAGTCTTGGATGTTCTTTGTGTTAGATTCAAAAAATTAATCAGCTTATTTTTAATTTTTAAATAAAATTTACCTTTATTTTTTATTTTAAAATCTAATATAGTTCAGAAAATTGGTTTATTCCTAATTGCTAATTTAGCATTTTTTATCTGCTTCCTATCTAAGATTATAAATCAATTATTTCGTTTTCTAGAGCTTCAATTCTTCTAGCAACAGTAGATCCTCCCCTCTTTTTATTATTTGAATTTGATTCATATTGTCTTTGCAAATTTGGCTAAACTTCGCTATTATAATGAATGCTATTACTATTTTAATGTGTGTGAAATATAGGTTCTCTTAAGTTTATGCTTTACTATGAATGAATTTTATTTGATTCTTATTCAAACATTTAATTTAATTCTTGAATATCTTTATTATAAAATTTATTATATTAGTTTTTCTAGCTACTTATAAGGCTGTTGTTAAAACTATTTATTTAGTAATTCTAATTCTAATTGTAATTATTCATATTTTACATTTAAACCATATTTCCTTAATATTGATTTCTTGAAATAGGAAATTGTTGCTTTATTCTTGGAAGGGTTGGAGTGTTTTAATTTTTTTTAATTTCATTTTAGGAAAGCATTGTGCTTAGTCCATTATATTATTATTATTATTTTTTATCAGAATAGACTGAATTATAATTATCATTTGTTAAATCTTCATCTTGACTTTTGAAAAAACCAGGAATTGAGTCTATTGAATTATATTAATTTATTGCAGGTCCTTCATGTTTTTTGAATTCACTATTTATTCTATTGTATTATTTTTCATCGATACCTACTTAAGTACTATTCTAACTACTTTTTGTAGTTGAGCTCATTAACATGTTCTTTTTATGCAATTTTTATTCCAAACTATATCTGTCTTTGAAATACTTCTATTATATTTCAGTCATTTCTTCTGTTAATTCTTTCATACTCATTTATGTATCTATTGTAGTTTCTATCATAGAATATTTAGAATATCTGTTTGGGTTTGAGCTTTATTAATTTTTGTCAAAATCTTTAATTTGATGGGAAGATTGCATATTCTGAATATTTTCTTATGGTTAATATGTTGAAACTTGAATATTATCATCAAACTAAAAAGATTTGTTATTTTTCTTCTATTTACTCTCAGAAAGTGTATGAGTTCTATGAGTTTTTCTTTTAGGTTTTTCAATTTAGGAGGGAAAATTTTCTGAATCAATATTCTTTTAACTAGCTTTAAAGTTGGCGGGATTTGATGGCAATTAAAAAGCTTAATCATCTTAAATCATAAAATCTTATTATTTCTAGACCATAGACATCTAAGTCTAATGTTCTCCCTTATTCTACATTTAAGTATCTAAATAAATTGTATTCTTTAATTATTAATTATTAAGTTAGTTATTATTCAATTAAATGCAACTAGAATTTGTGAATATGCTGTTGTTAAAATTATTTTGCTGATTTCCATTCTTACTGCTATTTTTACGAGAAGAATGTTGCTACTAATACTAAAATTAAGAAGAAGGTAAGACTTGTATTTATTAGGATATTTTATTCTTAGAAAATATTTATTGATTTTAATTGTTTTTCTAAGAAAATATTTCCATTATATTAGCTACATTACTCTTAGGACGAGTAGATAAGTTAGAAGTTGATTATATTTCAGGAAGTCTTGTATTATAGCTTTAAATATTGTTAAAATATGTTTAACTTTCACTAAATTTCTCTTTCAGATTATTTATTTAGCTTTGATCTGTCATTAAATTTACTATTTCATTTATTTAATTATAAATAATCAATATTATTTTAAAAATAAAATTTTTTTTAAACTGAAGGAAATTCTTCTATTTCAAAGAATCAAAAAAAGTTAAACATCTTTCAAAATTTACTTTAAAATTATTATGATAGTAAATTGGTAAAATAGATAGATTTTTATTAAGATCTCAATTGTAAGTTTGTTTATTTTGAAAAAAAAATAGATGGAATTTTTAAAAATTAGGAAATCTTTTCATTTTAAAATAAATCTATTGGTTGATAATAATAAACTAGCAATTATCATTCCATTCTTGTGCAAAAAATAGCTGAATAGTTGATAACAGCTAAAAATCAAATTTAAGCTATTTAAATAAGTAAAGCTGGATATTTAAATTTGGATAAATAATTAAATAATGGCTTACTTTCAATTAAGCACACTAAATATAGTTTATCATTTTTTAGAAAATTTTTTATATAAAATGATTTAAAATTGACTTTTTTGCATTTCTTGAATCAGAATATGCAATGTAATTCCATTCAAATTTTGTCAAACAAAAAAAATAAAATTGAATAAAAATTATTACATTGATTATTGTGAGCGAAAATATTGATTTGTTTCATTTATTCTTGGTTAGGAGTTTCAAATATTTTATCACTTTATTATTTTTCAACGAGATTTAAGTTTTTTTTGGCTCTTGCATTATTAGGTGATTACTTTTAATTTTAAGTTTAGTTAAAATACATCTAAATGGTTTAATTTACGTTTGGTAAGTAGATATTCTTTGTAGACTAGGATTAGAAGTAGTTAATTGAATTATTCTTTTAAAGTGCAAACTCATTTAAATTCTTATCTTAGAGATCATTTTAATTGTTTGATACTTATCTAACACTTTTTACTTTTGGAGTAAAATATTTCTTTCCTTAAAACAGATTGGGAGAGTTATTGTTATCGTTGTTGTTGTTGTTGTTGCTATTTACTGAAGAAAAATTTTAGTTTTATTTAGGATTTTGAATGATTTAATCATTATAAATACCAGATCTTTAATTAGAAAGAATAATTTAATCTAAATACTCATTAACATTTGGCATATAACTTTTTTTGTCTCTATCATCTTTACTAACCTGGGGTGATGATGATTTTTCACTAATATATTTATCTCTTTTTTATGAATAATTAGGAATAACGCTGCTATTTTTTTTAATAATTTTCTAATTTAATCCTAATTTAATATTATCGTCATCGCTTTATAATGGAGAAAAGAAAATATTTCTCTAATTTGAGATAATAGACTCTAATTTAGCTTATTATTCTTTTGCTAGATTTTTTGGGTGAGAAAGGTTCTAAAAGGAAGGTTATTTAGCATTTTCAATGCTATTATATTCATAGTCAGCATTTTTATAAATCTATTAGAAGGCTTTATTTTGAAAAGCTGCTTATTAATTATTTTTATCTGAAGAAATTTAATTAGTTTATTATTATTATTTCTCGTTTTTTTCTGATTTATTTCTAATTCCCTTTTATAAATAAACATCTTAACTTCGTTTTTTAATTATTTCTTGCATAAACTATTAGTCTACGTTACTAGGTAGAGTGCTCTAAAATTGTAATTTTATCATTTATTTGTCTTCTTTGTAATTATTTTCATTTAAATTACTTATACTCCCCATTTTCACATTTTTTTCAAAATTATCGTTTATTTATTATATTTTATTAGTTACTCTTCTACTATTTGGGGATCTAGTTGGCTTCTCTTTAGCACCTTAATTTAAAATCTCTTTAGGTTCTAATTAATTATTAAAACAATTTAAAATTTAAATTTAAAAATACATACCATAAATTCTCATTAATTCTTGTCAAAAACAACTCTAACATTTTAAATGAAAACAAAAATATCTTAAAAATTTTTATTTAAAGTTAAAGGTTAGCTGAGATGAATTATTGAGGGTTTATTGTACATATTTAATATAAATCAAATGTAATTTTTGTAGAATAATGTAATAGTATGATATCTATTCAAAGATAAAATACTTACTTTGTACTTCAATGCTAAGAGATGATACTCTTTTATGTTTCTTTTCAATATCAAGAGGATATGGTAGTCTCAAAAGTGTTAATTTCTCTATGATGACTATTTTTGATAAAAAATGAAAAATAAGTCTATTATTTTTAATTTATTTTAAAAATCTTTGATTTCTCTTTCATTTTAAAAGAGTGAAAAAGTAAATTAAATGTTCTTTAATGATTTTTTAAATTGGTCTTCTTTTACCATACAATTAGATAAAAGGGAATTTGTATGGCAGGTAATCAATCAATCCCCTTTTTAGCTTTGCTTTTTGTGCAAATTATTTTAATTTACTTTTTATTTGTGGATGATTTAATTAGAAAAAGATAATCCAAGTATTTTTTCAGAATAATTCTTAATTTATTACTGAATAATTGAAAATTTAAGCTATTTTTGTTTTACTTTAATTTTACAAAAGAGATGTTGTGTCTGGCCTTTTTAAATGATCTTTTGTAAGAAGTAGATTCACTATAGCTTACAGCTCTCTGCTATATGTACTAGGAAGTGGTTCTACTTTGTTTTTTAAAATTTTTATAACCAGTGCTCCTTAATTTGAAGCCTCAAAGGGATGCTTGAAAGTGCATAGTTCATATAAAATACAACCTAGGGACCAAATGTCACTTTTTTCATTATATGGTTTCTCCTCACATATTTCTGGGGATAAATAATAAGGTGTACCAACCATAGTTTTAGCTAAATTATTAGTATCTCCTAAGTATTTAGCAACACCCAAATCTCCAATACGAATTTCAGTACTATTTTTAGTTAAGAATATATTCATTGTTTTGAAATCACGATGGAGAACTTTTTATTGATGAATGCTATGCAAACCAAGAAGCATTTAGAGAAAGAAAAGCCATATTTTATTTTCATTAACAAATTAATTTTTTTGCTTTTTAATATACTGCAATAAATCTCCATTTTCGCAAAATTCCATAACTATATAGAGATCATTTTATTCTATAAACATATCATAATATTTGACAACATATGGACTTTCTAAATGCTTTAAAAGATTTCCTTCATTAACAGCATCTTATTTCTGCTTTGGATCTAAAAACTTCATATTAATTTCTTTAATTACATATGTTTTCCCATCAGATTTTTTTCTACCTTTATAAACTATTCCATATGATCCTTAACCTAACTTAACTAAATTATCATACTCATCAATTCCACCTCTAAAATCAAGCATAGCATATTACTATTCTTACTATTACTAGATATACTGAGAGGCTAATTGATTTTGATTCATAATATTTTAATAATCAATTCACTTTTACAGCTAAATATGTGTCTTCAACCAAACTGTAATTTGTTATATAAAATTTTATTCCCTATTCAAATTGAGTTATTGGTAAGTATTATTCTCTTAAAAATAAATGTTATTAACTGGCTTAATATATATTAATAATTCCCAAATTAGCCAAAGCTTTTAATTATTAATTAAACGATTGACTGATTCGCTGATTTCTTAGCAGGTTTAGTCTATTGCGATTGATCAATAAATAATAAACTTCATAAAGAAATAATTACATGAGAAATAAATAAATTCAATAAATAAAAAGAAAAACTACTTTATAGTAAACTAGAATCATTCTAAGATACTAATTGCTAATTTTAATTGTTCTCTTTATTTTTATACATTAATTAAATTAAATTTCAAAGAAAGTAGTAAAAATATTAAAGGTGAGCTTTTTTATCTTTTTCAGCTATTATAATAGACTTATTAAGTATGAACTATTAATTAATTAATTAATTATAAAAAGACCCAACGCCTTGAATCTTTGATTGATAGATAAATATATTTATACATTATAGACAAATCAAAATTATTTGTTTTCTATTTCTTTTTTTTTCGAAATACTCCCTATCTTTTTTTGTTATTAAATTAAGATTTATTTTATTCAGTTCTATTAAGCTTAGGAAGTGTAAAAATGTTATGAATATTCTGGCAGATAAATTACTGCTCTTAGTTGCGTAAATTCAAGTTAATTTTTTTAATTAGAAATAGAATAATTAGAGTAAAAAAATAAGGTGCTGCGATTTAGATAAATTACAATTTAAAATCAGTATTTTTTAAATTGTATTCAAAAAAATTTTTTAAACAAAAAGAATAAAAGGAAACTCTTTTTGATTGGCAAAAAGTATGTTAAAGCAATAAGGGAATGTGCATTGTTCACTGGAAAAACATAAAAATAATGGTAATATAATAGAGAAATGTGAAAGTTGAATTTTTTATTTTAAAATCTGATGTTGTTTGCTTTCTATAAATATAATCTATTACTCTTAGCAAAAAATAAGTAAATTATTTATAAAGTTATATTATTTATTTATTATCATAATAAAAAATACAAATTATTTAAAGTGATTTATTTATTTACATATAGATAGGAATATGTCAGAAAATAACTAACAAAATAAAATTAACATTTTGACTGAAAACTAAGGTGTTGCCCAGCAAAACACTTGGGAAGATAATACTCATGCCTAAAGTGATTTATAGAATCATCTAACTCTACCTTAATAGCCCAAGCACACTATTTAGGATGATATTACTGAATTCAGCCAAGCCATTTAAAAAAAAAGAAATTCATAGAGAAAATCAGTTTTTAGCAATCACGAAGAAATGAATTTAGGAGATCTAATTAACAAGGACAGCTAAGAATAAGAAAAAGATGATGGCCAAAGCCAAATACATTCAAATAATAGCCCTCAAATTGTAAATTAAGTAGAAGCTGGCTTGAATAATCAATAATAAGATAGTAATGAAAATAATGCTTAATAATCTGAATAAAGCAATTCAAATACTCAATTTTTATTACCAGTTAAACCTCAGCATAATGTTCAAGACGACATTAAGGAGTTTAATGAACATATAGTCTAAAGAAAGAATGTAAGGAGGGCTTCCAGATTTTAAGAAGAAAATCAATCTCACTTATAAGAGCTGGCCAGTCATCTGTAAGATAACGCTAATAAATTGCATGCTGAGAACGAAAATAATGAATAAAGAAAAAAAGAAGCATAGAATGAAGAGGGGGAGGAGGAAAAAGATCACAACTAGATTACTAGCTTGAATGAATTGCAAGATAAAGAAAATAAATTACAGTAGGGAAGAGATGATGATAACAAAGAGTTTTTAAAATCCAATGATGAAAACACAAAATAAAAATCTATTTCTGAATTATAGGAAGAAGCAAAATAAAAACCAAATGCTTTAAATGAAGTTATTAAGCTCACTTCTTAAATTTAGGTTAAGAGAGATTTAAAAAGAAAATCTACTTTTTCAATGACTAACATTAAACATGAAGACGAAGAAGAAGAAGAAGGTAATTAACAAGATAATAAATAGTAGAAATCAAACGAACAAACTGAATAGTAATAACAATAGCATTTGAAATAATCTCCTGGTAAAGAAAAAAAGCAAAATGCTTTAAATGAAATTATTAAGCTGAATAATGAAATTCATTTCAAAAGCAGTTTAAAAAGAAAGTCTACCTTCTCTCTTCCCACCATTCAAGATGATGATGACAACAATGATAACAATGAAGAATCAAAAGAAAAACCTAAATCAATTAAATTGATTGATGAAAAAGAAATCAGTAAAATAAAAGAACAACCATCAATTGAAGAAAGAGGAGATAATGAGGATGGTGAAAGTCATTAATAAAACAATGACTCCGAATAAGGAGGAGAATAACATTAACATCATACTGGCAAAAAGCCCAATGCTCTTGTTGAAATTTTAAAGCTAAATAGCGATATTTAAGTCAAGAGACAATTAACAAGAAAGTCTACTTTTTCTCTTCCTGTCCATTTGGATGATGAGGAAGATGGAAACAACAAAGAAAATTAAGAGAATTAAGAGAATAATGACAATGATTTATAAAGTCAGCCATCCTCTACATCATTGCAATAAAATATGAATGAAAATGCTGAAAGAAATGCTGCAGATATTCCTGATTCACAAGAAAATAGCTCTGATTAATAGAAAAAACCAAGTGCTTATTAAGAAATTGTAACTCTAAATAACTAAATTAATTCTAAAAGATCTCTGACAAGAAAATCTACATTTTCAGTTCCTCTTATTCCAGAAGGTGAAGAAGCTGATTCAAGTGAAAAGAAAGATGATAATTCTAAGATTACTGAAGAATCCCATCATCTAGATGATACCTAAGAAATTACAAAAAAGAAACCAAATGCACTAAATGAAATTATTGAGTTAAACAATGAAATCTAGCATAAGAAGGATCTAAGAAGAAAATCTACTTTTTCTATTCCAGTTATTTTAGATGATGACTTAGATTTAAAAAAGGAAGAAGGGGAAGGGTAGTAAAAATAGTCTCAATAAGAAGGTGCTTAGAAGAAGAAAAATGCCTTGGATGATATCCTTGAGTTAAGCGATTAAATACAAGTAAAGAGAAACTCTAGGAGAAAATCCACTTTTTCTAAGATCAATAATGCTTAGTAATAAGAAGAATAATAGGATAATAAAAAAAAAGTAGTCTTAGAGAATGATGAAGCAGAAGATTAATTACATGAAGGGGTTGCAGAAGATGAGACAGCAGAAGCCAAGCTTTAAAGATAGAGAAAGAAAAAGAACCTTAAGGATAAAGAAGAGGTAATGTTTCTAAATTTATCAATACAATTTAAACTAGCTTTATTTATTTAAGGCAGACCACCGAGTGAAGAATGCTCATGGTAGCTAATCATAACAAAAGAAGCATATCTTTCTTGAAGAGAACAAACATAACTTCAGAAAAGTCATTCATCCCACAATAAAACCAGAATAAACAGAAAATAAAGACAATAAAGATAATTAAGAAGAATAAGTTGAAGAAGTAAATAATTTGTAATCATACAACAATTAAAAATAAGTAGATGAAGACAATTAAAAGGCTAATTAAGATATTGATATTAATTTGAATTTGCATAGATCTGATATCTAAAATAGCCAAAAAACTAGCTAATAGCAATCCCCAGATATATACTAAGACAAGAAATCAAAAAACGAAAGAAGAGATGTAATTCATTCAATTTTATATTTAAATTTTCCATTTTTAAATTATGTTTTTTCATCAAGAAAAGAATGAAAAACTTTAAAATTAATACAAAATCTCTCTTAAAATTTAGATTTTATTATTTAAAAAGAAAATATTTAAATGAAAATTACAAATTAATTCTTAATTTTTGTTTAAATATAAATTAAGGAATTTGCATTACAGAGAAAGCTTGAGTATTTAACTGCTAAGTCAGCTAAAAACGAGCTAATTAGAAAAGAAAAAGGAAATATTCCACATAATAAGTTTATTGCATAGGAGTTGTCAAAAGAAATAAAAATAAGAGAAGCAAATAAAAGAAAGAGAGAACTAGAAACTATGTTAGCTTAAATAAATAGAGAAATTTAAAATATTAGAAACTCTGATCCCGATTATGAGAGTTTAGCTATTAACAATGTGCACCAAAAGTCAGTTTAGGATGAAAATAATAGGTCTTAAAGTAATCATCTTTATAGCAGTAATATGGAAAATTAAAAAAACTCTGGTAGAATCCTTCCTCCAATAAAAAAAAATAACTAGATTAAAGAAATGATCAAAATTGCAGAAGATTCAGTTGCAAACTAAAATGCAGTCTCTATCATATAAAAATATAAAAAGGAAAAAGAATTTAAAAGATAAAAGAAAGAGTAAGAATTCCAGCAAGTTAGCAACCAAATCTATAAAGAGTAATCAATTAATTAATCAAAATTATAATTACCTTTTTTGAAAAAATAAAAAAACCAAAAACAAAAATTTCTTTGAAATATTTGAAATTGAATTCAACAAAAATTATTTTTTTTTCACTCAATATTTTGAGAATCAATGTAAAAAAAATTTAAATTTTCCATTCTAATTACTCTATTGTTTGTTATCAAATTAAATTTTTCATTCAAAACAAAACAATTATTTAAAATTTTACTTTCAAAAACAAAATAATGACTTGAATTTTTCTTTACAATATTAATATATAGTACCCTAGGGTACTGCCTTAGTAAAGGCTACATACAAATAGAATACATATGCAGA
>JH720297.1:1215171-1290815 GCA_000231825.2 Tetrahymena elliotti 4EA
TATTATTTTGGTTTTACTTTTCTTTTTCGGGGATTTTTGATTTTAAGAAATCTTTTTTTTACAATATTAATATTAATAAAATAACAATTTAGGAAAGTATTTGGCTAATTTAAGATACAAATTTTTTATTATAGTTTTTTTGTACATTTTAAACTAATGGATTTTTATAATTTTTTTTTCTAGAGTTGAGCTTAGGAGATAATAAAACGAGAGTTTGCATGAAAAGATTATCTTAGAAAAAAGATAAAAATTATTGCATAAAAAGCAGTAATATGAGAGTAAGAAAGCTGAGTAATAGCAACTACTTGTAGCTTCTAAGATGTTTGTTAAAGAGTTACATTAAGTTGGACCTGGTAAAGCTACAAACAACTATTTAAGCTAGGTGAATTAAATAGATAGTGAATATAAGTTTGGGCCTTACTAGACTCCAGAGCTAGATGCATAAAAACTAGGTCTTTAGTAAATTAGAAGCCTCCAAAAAGGAGAATAAGTGGAAGGTGTACCTCTTCCTAACTTTATGAAAAATAAAAATAATAATGAGTTCAAAAAGTTGCTCGAAGAAAATAAAATTAATCGTGATAGAGAAATTAAAATAATAGAAAATCGTAAAGACCTTTACAAGTAAAATAAAGAGTTTTTTATGAGTGATGTTTTAAATTTTCCTCATTTTTATAAAAATAGTAAAAGAATGGAATACTCTAAATCTGTTAAGAATAATTTATTAAGAGGAGGAAGAAAGTTAGATATTAGCAGCAATCTCCTATTCTAAGATGAAGGATTAAATAAGAATAGATTAGTAGTAAGTAGTAGTGTAACTAATTTAGAAAAAAAGAAAAAATTATAACAAGAATTAGAAAATGCTAACCTTTAATCTGAGTAAGATGAAAATAAGTAAACTCAAGAATAAGAATTTATAGATATTCCTCAATCCCAGTCCACTAAATCTGTTAACAATAAAGTTTGGAGAGTTATCAAGCACTGAAAATGACCAATATTTCTCACTTAATTTTTAGAATATTTTCCTTTAATTAAGCAAACAATTACCTTTAACTCATTCACTTATTAATTAATCAATAATTAACATAATTATAAGGGAATTGAATTAGTTAGTAGGTTTATTAGTTTGCTATATTAATCATCATAAAACTTTTGATTTCTTTCTTAGAATTAACTATGCAACATACCAAATAATATATTAAAATCTCATTTAGCAATTTTCTTAATTGTCATAAAAAGAATCAAACATTTTTAATTAGCTATTACTATAAATAAATCTATATAATAAACATTTTATCTATCTGTCTGTCTATCTATTTACTTCACAATAATCGTTCTTGTTAAATTATTTTGAATAATTTTTGTTCTCTCTAAACACCAAATTTATAAAACTGTTTTCTTTTTTAAAAGATATTGACTCTCTAAAAATATTTCATTTCGTTCTTAAACAAAATTTTTGGTTCTTTCTAAAATTTTTAATGATAATTAGAGTGACAATTTTACAAAAATCATAAGAATAGAAATAATTAAATATCCTAAATTTCCTTGAATCAGTCAGTACAAAGTATTTTTAGTTAAATAAAAAGATAAAGATTTTTCTCTATAAAATATATTGATACATATTTTTATGACAAATAAATAAAATAGTTTATTTAAATCCACAACAAAAATCTTTTTAAATAAACTCTTAAATTTTTTAACTTAATTTATTTATAATGATTTTTTTAATTAAGGACGGAAGTAATTTAATTATTTTTAACTACTGAATATTTTTTAATATAGAATGCATAGTATTTTAATGATTATTTTAATAAGTAAACATTTTATTGATTTAATTCAGCTCAGTAATTGCTTCTTAAAACACCTTTTTTGAGATATTTTTTATTAATATTAATACATAATGTTTGTTTAATTTTACTTGTTCTGTTTGGTATAAAGGTTTGTTAAATTTCTCCATAAAGCTCTGATTCTTCAATAACTATTTTATATAATTTTTAATAATCTAAAATATTTATAATTTTAATTCACCTCTTTTAGGACGGTATTTATAGAGATCTCTCACATTTTATGATTTAGAGAAATTAAATGAATTTTAATTTGAAGATTTGTTAGAATATTCACCATATTCCTCCTTTTATTTCATTTTATTGTTGCTTAAATAATTAGAGTGGTCTTATCTTTAATTAATACTATCATATTCTGATCTTTTCTGTAAAGTTTATTGGGGCTAGGATACACTATTATAGTAAGAAGGTATTTATTATGAAGGATTTTATTTGTTAGTTAGGGTATCTTAATAGATAGATTATGAAAGTTGACCCATTTATTAATTAATATCTTCAATATTTCTATTAAAATTGTAAGAGCTTACATTTTGTAAATTTTGTGAATTTTCAACATTTCTTTATAAAGGATTTTGATAACTGCTTATATCATTAATAGTCTATCTTTTTGATAATGGATATTATTATATACTCTAGTAATAACTAGCATTAGGAGGCTACTGAGAATGAGAATTTCTCAAGTTATTTTAAGATGTTAATCCAAATTTATCAGCTTAGTATCTGTATTACCCATAATAATTATATTTTGAAGTATTCATTTAAGAATAACTCTTATCATTAATTACTTATGAAGGGAACTCTCTATTTCTGCTAGCATATTTTTCTTAGTTGTTTTAAATCTATCTCACTTATGACATGTCTTGTTTTGTGTAAAAAAATTTATTTTGCTCTTTCTTATACTGATCAAGATTATCCTGCAGTTATGGTAATAAATCTCTTTGATAACTTTTTTCTAATTGCATCTAATGGGAATAATTAGGATAGATCGGCCCTTACTATTATTGGTATATCTAAGATCTCAATTAACTATTGAGATTGCTATAATTATTTGGTGCTGGTTTTTTTAGTTTCGTCAAAAATGAATCAATTCCTTTCGAAATATCATTAACTTCCATATAAACTTGCTGAATTGTATCAGGCTAATTGTCTTTAAAAGTGACTCTTTTTTAACTTATAACTTCCGCATTCTAATCAGCTTCATCCTTTTCTTCCTCTCCTTCTTAATCTTATTCTTTTGATGCATCTTCTTCTTCTATTTCTTTATCAGATCCTTTTTCACTTAAATCTAAAAGAGAGAAATAAAAGAGAAAATTATTTTAAAAAATTAATTTTTTAGATATTAAAATATTTAGTTACCTTCAGCTGAACTCATCGTATTGAATTGAAAATTTATGACTAAACTATAATAACTATTGTTACTTAAAAATTGTGAATGATAAATTATATATGTTTTAATATAAATAAAATAAGAAGTATTTTTAATTAAATAAAATATAAATTATTTATTGATCATTCATTAATTTTTTTAAACCTATATCCATTCAGTGCATAATTCCTCATCTATGTAAATACAAATCTATCCTAATTAATTCATTATTTATTGAATCATAATTGTTTATCAATCTTAAATTAGAATTTTGCATAAAACTAATAAAATTTTAAAAATTTATTTCTCAACTTGTTGTAAATAAAAGAAAACTATTTTTTAATTTATTTCATAATTTATTCATGATCAAAAAGATAACTTTCATAAGACAAGTAGGCCATCAAAAAAATAGTAAAATTTTTAGTTTCTTTCAGAAATTAAATTACTGATTTTTAAATGTTTGCCAAATAGGAAGGTTTAAATCATTGTTTGATTTTAAAATAGTTTTAATCTGTTAGTTCCTTAAAAATGGAATATCTACTTGGATGTTAGTTAATAAATTCAATATATTTCTTTGAATGAAAATTATGATTAAATAAAAAATGTTATCTATTCACAAAAGAAGTTATAAAGTTGAGATTGTAATAAATTAGTTTGTGTTGTTGTTAATTAATATTCATATTATTCTCAGCTTTATTGTTTAACCAAAATGTTTGTTTTTATTTTTTTCTTTTCTTTATTTTACTTAGATATTTTTGTTGTGTTAATCACTTGTATGCAAGGTCTACTTATGCAAAAACATCTAAAGTTTTTAGCCTTGAGCAATAATATATTATTCTTAAAATAGAATCTTTTTGGAAGTACACAAATTTTATTAGAATTCCTTTTATTGAGTTGAGGTAATATTTTAATTTTTAAATAGATAGATAGATTTCTGATATTTAATATTTATAAAATAATTAAATTATTTATTTTAAGTAATTAATATATTCAATCTATCGTTTCAATATTTAAATAAGTAAAAAGTAAAAGTAAAATGGCTGGTAAATAGTTTAATTTTAGGAGATAGGAAGACATCAAATTTATTCATTTATTTTATAGAAAAGAAAAAATAGCAATAATCATCTAAAGGAGCTTCTTAAGTGCTTTAAAATATACCAGATGAGGATGATGATTAGAATTAAAACCAAGATTAAGATGAAGGATTATTAACAGGCGCTTCCAATTAGTAAGGAGGTGCAAGTAAATTTTAGCAACTCCCTTTAAGAGATTATTATGAGAGCTCAGTCACTTAAGTTTTACTTGAAGGATTAAGAGAATTAGGTGCAAAAAGGTAAAATTTACTCTCATCCTTTCAATCATTATTTTAATATGAAAATAATAAATAGGCCAGAAAATCCAATTTAGTTTTTAGGAAAGTTTTTATTAGACAGAGATCCAGAAAAGAGAAAATGAAAAACTATTCAATTTAAGTTTAAATAAACTAGTACATGCAGATTTATTCTTTTTATATAGTAAAGTATAATAGAGATTATTAAAATTCGCTCTTAAACAAGCTTTTGTGTATTAGAATTGTAAGGAATATGTTTGATTTAGCTGATGTTGTTTATATAAATTGTTTTTCAACTATTCCTTAATTGTATTTTGATGTTTCTAAATAATAAGAAACCATAAATAATTAAAATTATTTTGTTTTTCTTTGATAAAATGATTGTATTTATTAAGCAAAAAATGAATTAATTTCTCATAAATTTTTGAAACTTTTAGCAGTAAAAAATATTTAGAAAGAGATAATGAATTATTAATTAATTAATTAGTTATTTGATTAAAGAAACAACTTGGATATAATTTCACAAAATTTATATTTATAAATCAAACAAATTCAGTATTTTTTAAAGCGTATAATTTTGATTGATATTATTTAATTAATATTTTTCAACAGTCAGATAGATATTAAATAAAGGTTCATTGATTTATTATAGGTCAAGTTTAAATCAAAAAAAATCAGGGTTTTTATAAAGCTATTTTTGAGTTGTAAGTAACAAAAAGGCTACTTTTTTTGTAGGGAGATATTAGCTAATAAATATGAGTACTTAGGGTAAGAGATAAGAAATTACTAATGACTCTGCTTCTGGATAAGATATTGATTAAGATCAAAAAAAGAATGTTGCCAAAAAATAAGTTTCTAAAAATAAAAGAGGTTTAAGTAATGGACCAAATAACAAAAATATGGACATTTGGTAGAGGAATGAAATGGAAAAGCATAGAAAAATGATGGAACAAAATCAAAAACGAATGAAGTACTTTTAAATTGTTTAATTAAAAGAAGATTTAGTTTTTGTTGATTATAAAGTCATCATATTAATTGTAGCATTTATGATTTATATTTGGAATAGTAATATTGCTTGTCATTAATCTAATTTTTAAAATACAGGGAAAATACATTGAAAGAGAAAAATGAATAAGAAAAAGCAGAGAGAGAACAATAAGAGATACTAGAAAAATTAAAGAAAGACAAGAAGGAGTAATATGAGAAATATTTGAAGACGAACATTCGTTAAAATGATTTGAATTATCAAAAGTAGAAACCAGTTACAAATGTATATAAGAATATAGATATAATTAATGGGATAGATAATTCGAAATAATCAGAAGAGGGATAACAATAAGCAAATGATAATAAAAAAGGATTAAAGTAATGGGTTCCTAGACCAGTACCTTTAGAAGATGCAGAAAAACATTTAAAATAGTAAAAAATAGAATAAGAACTCTACGAGAACTAAATGAAATAAATGGAATTAGTTCAGTTATTGGAAGAAAAAAAAATGCTGGACATGTACAAGAATTTGCCAAAACCTATAAATTAAAAAAGAAATTAATATGAGAATTAAGAAAATATCAATGAAGACGATGAATAAAATGGATCTTTTTCTGGAATCGGAGAATCTAATTTATATGTTGACTCAGAAAATGAATCTTAATTAAGGAAGAAAATGAAAAAGAATGAATAATCTTAGTTAAATATGAAATAATCTGAGAAGAACAAAAATAAATAAGATTACAATTATAATTAAGAGATTTCTGTTGTTTAAAACAATTATGATTTATACGGAGATAGATCAAAGACTCCAGACATGCTAGGTTTTGAGGTTTATAATCAAAATTATAAAGCTAACTTGTAAAATGAGTAAAATGCCAAAAAGAAATTAGAAAATGAAAAAAACAAAGATAAACAGAACAAAAAAGAAAACAGTCCTTTATAGAATAAACCATAAAAGAAAGAAACAAACTTTAAAAAGTTATAAGACAATTCAAAATCAGATAATTATGGGGAATGGAAGTTTGAAGAAGATAACAATCTAGATAAAAAATTAAAAAATGATTAATTTGTATAAAAAGTATTACCAAATGGAATGACAAATCATCACAAAGAAGTTATTTTATCTAAAGACTTTTAGAAAATTAAGTTTGAGTTAGATGATAATATATAAGAAGAAGATGATGAATAAGAACAAGATTATTATGAGGAAGAGGAAAAATATAAATAAGAAATTAAAAATGAAAAACTAAAGGTATTTTAGAATAAAGAGAATAAGCCTAGCTCTTCATAATCTCGGATAAAGAATTATGTATAAGATAAATAAAATAACTAATCTGATATAAAGAAGTAACTTGAGTAAAAGGAAATGGAGTTACTTAAAGAGAAGCAAGAGCAGCTAATTAGGTAAAAGAAAGAGTAAAAGTAAAAAGAATAAGAAATGGAAAAATAAAAATAATAGTATTTGTAATAATATTATAAACAAGATTAAAAGGATTAAAACTAGTAAGAAAAAGACTAGATATTAAAGGAATTTAAAAATTAATTTAATGATTTGAAAAAGCAGTATAATTAATTCAGATAAATCACTAATTCAACTTCAAAGTCTAACTTGTAAACAGCATCTAAAGAAAACAATACAGAATCTGATAGACAAAATAAAATTGACAATAAGAAAAATTAGAGATATGAACCTAAAGTTTAAAATAAAACACCTTAATCTGAACAAGATGAATTTTTAGAATAGGCAGATTTTGATAATGATTTCTTGTCTAAGCAATCATAAATGAATAATAGTAAAGTTGTAAGAAGAACTAATTATCTCAAAGATGTTAGCAAATTTTCTATGAAGTCTCAACCACCAACTGAGAAACCTTCATATTCTAAGCATTAAAAGGAAAGAAGAAAATTTTGGGAAAGAAAAACTAATGAGGATTTTTTGAATCAATCAATAGAAGAGAAAGCAACTTTAACAGCAATTAGCAAATTCAAATCTAAGCTTTAAAATAATATCAATATTGATAAACAGTTAAATAATGAAGAGCAATCTAACATTTCACCTGAAAAGGCAGAAAAATAAGTAGGATTTTTAATTTTTTTAAACAAATAGATTTTGAACTACTTTTTAATTTTTTTAGAGAGAATTGGAGGAATGGCAAAAAATCAATGATTAAGAAGTTAAATTATAAAGAGAAATTTTAAAGATTCATATGGATAATTTGGACAAAGTCAAAGATGTTGAAGAAAAAAATTAAATTAATACTTCTTAGAACAACATTTCTTAAATGTTAGAAAATAAAAGCAAATCTAGAATCAACACAGCTACAACAAATAAATCATCAGCAACATAAAAGACAACTAGGACAAATAAAACAACTACTCATAAAGATAATATAGGTCATAAGAATGCTAAGAATCAAATTAATCCTATTTCAGGTATAATTAAAAAAATAAAATGATTTTTTTATCTTTATTATGATTAAATTAGAAATAGAAAACGAAGATGACTTAGAAGCATCATTGATGAATTTAGATAACTAGCTCTCTAATTAAAAGAATAGAATTACTCTAATGACTGCTGAAATAGAACAGTCTTTAAAACCAAAGAATCCTTAGTTAAGAAAAGATATCTTAAATAATCCATCTATGCTATAATAGAATCCTTTTACAGTAGATATTACCTCTTAAGATAAAGAATATTTAGAAGAAGAGAAATAGAAATTTTTTACACCAATATAATCTAACCATAAACAATCCAAGCTCAATATCTCCCATATTTCTTCAGTTTCAAATTAAAAAGAATTAGTTAGCAATAGACCAATATCAAATAAGACAAGCATTACTAATAATTAATTTAATTCATTGGCAGTAATTCCTCCTCATTTTAGTTAATAATAAAATTTAAATTCTTAATCACATTCTAATTTCTAAGATAAATTACCTAAAATCAATTAAAATCTTCAAAGTATTGAACCTTTACAAGATAAATCAAGAATTGAAATCTAAAAATAAAATTCAATAGCAAATTCTTAAATTCAAAGATCAAAAAATCAATCCAGACAAAGCTCTAATTAATCTTCAATAGTAACTGTTCCTATCTCCAAAAATCCAAACGAGTTGTTGAATAATAATGTTACTTAAAAGAAAAATATAGATTCCAAAGATAAAGTTTAACAAAATAAAAATAAAGAAATTGAATTAAGGAAAAAATTCCCTGAATTTTTCTCAGATGAGGATTAACAAGAAGTTACTCCTAAGATAAAGCAAAAGAACAAAAATTATGAATAATTTTAAGCTAATTCTCCAAAATAAATAGACGAAAATTAAGATAAATAAAGTGTTTAATAAACAGAAGATGCTACTTCAAGTAAATCTAACAGGTAAGAATCAAGCAAATAATTAAAGAAAAAGAAAACACCTTTACAAGATCTTCCTTAACTAAATCCTTAAGTTATTGAGCAAGATAAGGAAGACATTTATTAATGGTGGAAATCCTTATAAAAATCTATTGAAAAAAGTAATGAAAACACTCCCTCTTAAAAATTGTCTGAGAATAAAACTCCATCCTAAGTTTTAGGAGAAGAAAAATAGGTCAAAATTTAGTCTAAATAAATTAAAAATGTCGAAGATAAATAAAAAAGAGATTTAGATGATTAATAAAAAAGAGAATTAGAGGATAAATAAAAAAGAGACTAAGAAAGATAGCAGTAAGCTAAAATTTTAAATCAATAGGTTGAAACTTAAAAGTATTAATAAGTATATGAAGAGCATAAAATAAAAAAGGAAATATTATAGTAATAAAATAAATAAGATTAAGTAAGTAAAGATTAACAAAGTCCGATGAGTAAAGAACAAAGAAAGAAAATGATTATGAAGAAATTTTTAGAGGATGTTGATGAAAATGAATAAAATGATACTGAAGACAGGAAAAAATAAAAAAGTAATGTTGATTTAGAGAAAAATAATGAAAATGAAAATCTAAAATAGCAAAATTAATAAAATAAAAAAAAACTGATTGAAGTTTAATTTGAGCAATACAATGTTGAGCCAAAAAGAAATAAAAGAGTGAAAAACAATGATGGTATTGAAATAAATGAAAGTGAAATCATGAGTGATAATCTTTCTGTAGTCTCTAGAAATATAGGAGATGAATCTGCAAAGAATAATAGAAAACAAAATAGAAATTATTCAGGAAAAAATCAATCAAGTGAAAATTTATCAAAAATAAAAGAATCTAAATCAAGATAAAGAAGTGCTGATTCCAGCCACACAAATGATTCAAGAAACAAAATCATCAACTAATTAAGAGAACAACAACATTCAAATTCTGCTTCTCCTATAAACCCAAGTAAAAAAAGAGTTGAAAAGGTTCTAGATAAAAATGTTATTGCAAAAGTTGAACTTTAACAGTAATAAATTGAGTAGGCTATAAAGCAGACACTTGAAAAGCTTGAATAAGCAGAATTCGATTAAATTTAAAAAGAATAAGAAAAGTAAAAAGTTAACATCACTAAAAGAAAATCAAATGTTTCTTCTAACAATTCTAATGTAGAAAAAGAACTCAGTGATATAAGTCATAATTACTCTTTTGCAGAGTCAGACTTCAGTCACATCACTGGAAATGGAAATTATGCAACAAGATAAATTATAAAAAAGAATTATGTGGTTACTGGAAAAGTACCTTCTAGGTACAATCATGATAATTTATATCCTTCTAAAAATAAATCAAATAATAACAGCTTTATTGATAGTGCAAGCAACATGTCTTCCTCAAAATTTGTCTTTTAAAAAGAAAATATCTAAGATTCTAAATTACAAGCAGTCAGCTAAAGTAATATCTAAAGCAAAGCTGTAATACCTGAAAACAAAGACATTATTGATGAAGAAGAGTATCAGGGAGATATAAAAATAAACAGAAATGTCAACCTTCAAAAGCTTCTTTTTGTTGATTGATTATACTAAATAAAAATTCATACTTCCTTTAATTAAATTTAATATATTTTTATTACTTATTCATTTTTATAATCAATTTCTACTCAAATCATTAATTATTTTTTAAATTTTATCATTTTAACAAACTTATTTATTTCATGTAAAATCTTTCACTTTTATTTAAAATTTAATTTATGATATTTTAAAGAATAAAAGTTTTGATAATAATATGTATGCTTAAATTTTATTTCTGAGTTTTCAAAGGATAAAGTTGAAATAAATGAATATTAGATGCAAAAAGCAATTTTAATAGGAAAGTCTGTTGATAAAAAAATTGCTAATGAAGGATTTCTGAGTCTACTCTACTTAAAATTTACTTAATTATCAATATATTTTTTTAAATCATAAGTAAATTAAAATAGGCAAATATTTCTCAACCTATTTTATCAATTATTATCTAATTAATTACTAAATAGTAGAATAAATTGTTTTAGGGTAAAGATATATATTATATCTTTAATTATTTTTAGATAATTATTAGGTTCTTTGATACATTTAAAAAATCAATATTAAATTGTTTCCTTATTAATATATATCCCTCTTTAATTTTTTCCTTTTTAACTCAACATTTTTAAATCAAATGAATATAAAATTCTTTCAAAACAAAAAACAGTTATTTACAAAAAAAAGAAAATAACACAAAAATGAAATTGATTTTTTAAAAATTAATGATTGAAAAGAAGAAATTATTGATTAAATTTGAATAAAATAGAAGTAGTGAATTGAAATATATACAAATGGTATTAAATTAATAAAAACTTAAAAATTTAATTTATTATGTTGTTCAATATTATTGTATTTTTATTTATTTGTTGATTACTCACTATCCTATTTTTTTAGTTTCTTCTGAATCTATTTTTTTTGTTTCACTATCATCTACACTAATTGTATATCTATCCTCAATACTGGCTATAGTCTACTTAACGGCTTCATCAAACTCAGGATATACTGTGGCTACATGATTTAGTATCTCTACAGTTCTCATAAATTAATCGAAGCTTGATAAAGAAATGTTTTATCTCATATTTGAGAGTAAGTCGAGTACATAAGCTGAATCAAATTTGAGTTGAGATCTAAATAAAAGTTTCCAAATAGTGTAGTAAATTTTGAATGGATTTTTATTACGAATTCTAAGTTCTTTATTAATGCAAATCATCATTTCTTTTAAAAATAATTCTCTTTCTTTTTGGAAGAGTTTTTAATTTTTGAATGCCAAATATTAATCTTCTCTAGCACAAAGGATATAAACAACTTCATCTAGATCCCATTTATCTTTAATTTGATATATTCTACTATCAACAACTCTCAAAGCCTACTCATAGCCTAAATAAGTTAAATAAAATTTGTTAATATTTTTTATAAAAAACAAAAAAATAATTTACTTGGCAAGGACTGCATCTTAACATTTTTAAAATAATTAAGTAAATCTATGTATTCGAGATCTTATTTATAATGCTCAAGGTAGAGTTAAATAAATCTAAGATCTATATATGGAGATAGAGAGTAGAGTTCTTTAGGTGAGAACTCTAAATAGTTTTGTTTAACATATTCATCAAAATGCTACTTTATTTAGCTGTCTACTTATACTTCTTGCAATTCAAATATTTCTAGAATTTTTTAGTAGTCTTTTGCATGAAATTCATTGATATTCTTTAATATAGAAGCATTATATGACTTCAGTATCGCTCTAAAGTTATTTTGCTAATCAAACAGCGGTTTAGATTTTTATAATAAAGGTTTCTCATTTTCTTTTTAGTTTGTGTTGACTTAATTATTTGCATTTTGTAAAACTTATGAAGTAGTTTAATTGAGAGAGTTCTCAGTCAATTCGATTCTTCCATACATAATTTAATTTACACTATCAAGTGCTTTTTCTCTTTTGGTCAATTAGGCTTCTCTTTGTATTAGAAAGTGTGAGAAGAAAAGATGACCAAACAAGACTACTTCTTATTTATTAAAATTACTTACTTTATGAGAGAGTCTTTCAAAGACAAGTTCTAAAGATTCCATGTAAACGCTTCTATTGGATTTCAGAAGCTAAAGCAAGCCTATCATCATTTGAATTTTTTATAGATTATCAAAATCATTGAGTTTGTTCATAAAGTACAAATGGATTGATTCTGAAAGTCTTTTGCTAGTAGAAGGAGAAGAGTCTTCTCTGAAGTTAAAAGCCTTAGGTAGAACCTTAGCCAATTTGACACATTCTTTGATGTTCAAATTGTGAATATTTTTTAAGAAATATTATTCCATAAGCATTTAAAGTTTAGCTGAACCCATCTAAATCTTAACTAGTCCCTCAAGAATATTGATCAATTATTCAGAGGTAAAACCATTCAAATTTTTAATAAAATCTTTTTCTATTAGATTGTAAGTGTTTGGATCAATTAAGCGATAATTGGAATATGTCACAAATATTTCATATTTCCTCTTTGTATTGTATTTATCTAGTTTTGCAAATATTTCTTTAGAAATTTCTTTTAATTATTGAATATTCTACTCATAAATATTTGCATCTTCTTTATGCTCAGAAGATTGTCTGCTGCTTTTTTCAACCTAATTTTCTTCCTAAATATGTTATTTATCCTTAGTTGAACAGAATTAACCATTGTAAGATTTAAAAAGGCTTGAGGGTGCCTTAATTTGGAATTTCTTCCTAAAAATAATGTTGAGTGGGACTAGCCTTTTAGCTATCTAAAACATATCTTTTTTAATTTACTTAAGTATTTTGATTGAATGTCAATTAAAATTGAAAGCAAGCATATCTTTTCTAAAACAGTCTACTAATAAAATAAACACACATTTTATATAAAATGGTTATTCTTTAGTTAAATCCTTTCTAAATCAAGGGAACAAACAAATTAAAATTTTAATAAATAGCTTAATTCGTGTTAGTTATTATATAAATAATTTAAAATAAATTATTCATTTAGATTTATTTTATTTAATTAAGACTCTTTTATTATTAAAACAATATTTATATAATATTTACCTGATTTATTTTTAGTTAAATTAACTGAATATTTTTTAAATCCAAACATTAAAATAAAAGAATAAATAGCTTATTTCCTAATTTTGCTTAATAATAACTAGGCTCTGAATTTTTGTGATTGATATATTTTAATTATAAATACTGTGATTACTCGAATTTAAAGCACTTAGAAATTATAATATTCTATTTTTATTACTTTGATTTGGTGTAGAAACTTTTAAAGAAAGGATTTCAGTTCATCTTTTGTATAATTATAAGGTTATACAGTTGGTAATTATAATCATATTTTAGAAATGCAGTTTATATAAGATAATTTAGGTAGAAAAAAAATTAATTTTATATTTGAAAATGGTTTGTTTTGAGTGAATTATGACTTATTGATTAAAATAAGATTTAAACCTTACCTTTTTTAGTTACTTGATTTAGATAGAGTGTAATATATTTAAATATTTAATAAATTTTATTCAAAAACTTTGTAGATAGATTTAAGAACGTAGAGATTATAAATTGATCATGAAATGTACATAATAGTAATATAATAATCTACCTAATTAAAAATAGTAGTAAATAAAATTTTTAAAGACTGAGATAAATAATACGTCAATAGATAATTTATAAAATATGAATTCGGTAAATTACTAATCAAGTGATTGTAAAAAAACTTTCTAAATGAATTATAAAAATTTGATTTGTTACAAAAAATTTACAAGCGAAAGCTTTTGATAGTACGTAAAATTATATGGAAATAAATAGAATATGAACTAAATTTTGTGCACGTTTAAAATAAGATCTGGAAGAAGATTATCATAATTTAATTGGGTGTAAATAAAAAATCAATTTCAAAGTAATTAATTAGAGTGAAATTTTTTATATTTACTTACTAACAGATAAATTATCTTTTCTCTTTTTTTGCAATCAAATATAAAGTATTTAAATACTTTTTCTTGATCATTCCCACACAATTTCATAACTAATAAATCAATTTTTATTTATGTTTCTATCTTACTTAACAATGTCAATTGTAATTAAATTTTACAGCATCAGATTTGGTAAGATATAAAATAAATAGCATTCATGTATTTGAATTTTAACTTTTAAAATTATTGAAATAGAAGTCTCTTTTCTTTTTTATGTTTCTACTTGAGAATTAATGTAGTTAAATTAACAATTCTTTTAAAAATTTTTGTTTAAAACTTATTAAAAAAGACTAAAAAGTATTTGCAACTTTTTTTAGACTTTCTTTATCGAGGTTGTAAATGATATGATTTATATTGATTGATTCACTGTATATTTTTATTTCTATTTTTCTTTTCTTTGTTTCTTTATAATGAGTATTAAAGGGTGGGCAGCATAGTCATCATTATAATAAGAATTACAATTTATCTAATAAAAAATAATAATTTCTACTTAGCCTCTCAACCCAAACTAATTCATTGATTTATTTACTGATTTCTTAATTTATCTTGTTGGTTAGTCTATTTTTTAATTATTATGCGTGTTGTGCGCACTCTTTAAAAACTGTCTGATATATTTTGAAAACTGAACTCTTAAATTTCTAAAAAGAGTTAGGAAACAAATTGAAAAAAAAATTTACTTAAATCTCAAATAATCAATACAAACACCAAAAAAATTTAACAATCAAAAAAAGAAAAAGAAAAAAAGCAAATAAAGAAACAAAGTTTTAGTAAAACAACAAATACAGTCAGGAACTAACTAACTAACCCATACAAATAAATACATATAAAAAGTAAGAAAGAATTTTAAGATGGACAACTAGAGCTTTAATAATTTACCTCTTGCAATGAATCAAAAAGATACTGATATTAGTATTCAAATGGGTAGCCCCTGCGTCATGCATCACATTCCTTAAGCTTAAAATTAGAATTAGATGTACGCTCCTTAGATGATGTAATAATAGCTACCTAATTAATATTAACATCAATAATAAATGATGATGTAACATCCCTAAATGATTTAGTAATAGTACCCTCTTTTGCAATAATAGGCATAGCACAAACCAATATTTTTATATCCCGCAACTCCTTAATGTAATAAATAAATTTCTTATATTACTTTTTTATTAAATTCTTTCTATAAAATTAGAACCTACTTCTAGATACAGTTAGCCCTTGTATTGTTCTAATTGCTAGAGAGTCGTCCCATCACTAGTAGAATTTAAGGCTGGTAAGGGAGCATGGGTCTCAGGTATTGTAATTGGCTTACTTGGATGCTGGGCTGGATGCTGCTTGGTTCCATGCTGTAATGAGGATTTCTAAGATGCTGTTCATCAATGCACTATCTGCCATTAATAACTTGGCAAAAAGCAATTCCTCTTTGATTGATTTCATTTTAAAAAGAAAGAACAGTAATCTTTACTAACAAACAAACAAACAAGCATAAATAAATAAATAAATAAATAATATTATCTTTTCCAGACCTACTAACAACATAATATAAAACATACATAAATACCTTAGAAACAATATTTATAATTAAAACTATGATAAAAATACTAATCTTAATTGATCGTACTTTAGTATTATAAGTAATATAAATAGAATTACACAATATTTCTTTCTTTCTTTTCTTAGCTACACTCTCAATTGTTCTAAATTTTGGTATGCTAATTTAATTAGTTATCTGCTATCATAATTAAATGACTATGCTTACAACTACACCACTTACTAAATAATAATCAAATTAGTTCTAAAATAAGCAAACAATCAGACTGATATCTTTTAATAATTTTTGAATGTGGTAAAAGAATAAATGAATGCTGCTAAGAATGGATAAAAAACTCTGCTTTATATCTAAACATAAATGAATATTAATTTGAAAAAGCTTTGAAAGATAGAAAGGAAATAATTAGTATATTATAATTATATTATTTATGAATTTTAACTTATTATTTTGTATATATAAATAACTCTTTATAATTATTAATTAAGTATTTATTACTTATCTTTATTCCGTCATTTATTAATTTATTAAGATATTTTTTGAATAATTTACTCTTTCTGATAACAAAAATTACAATTAAATGATAAATATTTATTCTTTTATTACAATAGATGTACTTTGGTTATACTAATTTATTCCTTCATTATTCAACTATTATTCAAATTTATACTTTCAATAAATTAGCTCATTTCAATTTATTTCAAAATAAAAATTTTATTCTTTTTAATCTTAAATTCAGAATAATTAATTTTTATCCAATTTAATTATTTTATATTTTTAAAAAATTTATTGATTGCAAACTAATATTGCTCCATTCTTTTTTTATTGATTCTACTTTTAAGTAACCCAGCTAGCTCAATTATGTTTAATTCTGGGCTATTAGGAGGATACTCAAGTTTTTTTACATTATTTTTGTGGAAGTATAAATACTCCTATGATTTTGTTCAACAAAAAAATTATTTTTTTAAAAAAATAAATATTTGAATCACTTTTTATATTTGAATTTAAAATTATTCTTTCAAGAATTAAAATTATTCTGAATAGAATATCATATTCTTTTGATTGTAATCTATTAAATAAATTATTATTTATAAATCTTACAGACTTTAATAGAAATATTAAATTAGAAATGGAACTAAAAATTTATTTAATTCATTAAAAAATAAAAAAAGTAATTATTTTTTAATATTAAAATTTAGTTCTATCTTATCATAAATTTTCTTTATTTTTTCAAATTGTTAAAAAATATTTAGAAAACAGATAGAACAATAGTACAAAATTATTTGTGCTCTTTTAGGAAGATGATTTGGATTAAATTTTAATACAAAAAAATTGCTTATTATTCTTTCAAGATGAATTCTAGATTAGTCTTGAATAATTTAGACCTTAAAAAATTAATTGTTTATAGTATGCAGTAAGTGAAATAATATATATCAAAAATATAGTAAAATCAATCAAATTAGTTTTGTATTTATTAATTGAAATGTAAGTTAAATTAAAGATAAAGAAGAAATTTTGAGAAATGAGGAATTTTTAAGCAGTTAAAGAGTGATGACATGACACAAATAAGTTTGTGAATATTGGATATTTAATGTAAAATAAATATTTGAAATCAATAGTAAATAATGTAAACGACTTTGATAATTTATTAGTTAACAATCAAAGAAATTTATGTTTTAAGGATATGTTTAAATTAAACTATAAATTAATTGTAATAAGATATTATATAACAAAGTAAAGAGTACTTCTATTTTTACTAATTTTTGTTAATAAGTACAGTCAAAATATACATAGATAGATAGGTTCTACTCATTTTCATACAATTCTTTTAACTCTTTTAAAATGCTAAAACAAGTATCAAACTTCAATTATTTAAACATTAATTCATGCACAATACATATTTAAAAGACTGATGAACAAGTTGATGTACTTGATAATTTGAATACAGAAAGTAGACAATTCATTATTAACTTTATCAATGATAATTATCATGATTATTTTTTTAATTTTCAGTAAAAGATGAAGGCCGATTGAATTCTAGTGTTTCTTAGAATTAGTTTTTGAGTAAAAAAAATAAGAAGAAAAGAAGATTAATCGGAAATGATTAGAATGATGATGATTAAAAAATTCACAATAATAAAGGATAAGGTAACCATTTTGTTAATATTTTAGCTTCAGATTTAAAGAAAATAATTTATTAACTAGATGAAAGAAATATGTATCTAAATAATTCAATGTAAGATAAATAAATTAAATATGAGTTAGGGACTATGATGAATCATAAGCAATCTTTTGATTCTTCATTATTTCATAATAGAAAGAGTTCAATTGAAAATGATTTGAATAGAACAAACGATTAAATTCTTCTTTAGTCTTTTTATCCACCTACTTCAAGGCTAAATACTAAAGTACATAATACAAGAATTAATACTCCTCGTTCTGAAGCAGAAATATTCAGATAAAGAAGAATTGATTTAGATGATTTCAACTTAACAAAGGATTTAACTGAATCAATAGATTCAAGCATACTTAACAAGCAGCAAAATAGTTCAAGACTAGAATACATATTAGAAAGAGGTTATTCAAGTACTGATAAAGAGCAAAGTAAATATTAATTAAATTTCTAATTTAATAATTAAGTAAACAAAATTTACTCAGATATTTAACACCTTGATTGTTTGGATTTAATTAATTAAAACTTTATTTATTTATTTATTGAAAGTCTTTCATAAATAATGAATAGATTAGCCTGAAAAAAAAGATGAATTTTAAGTTAACTTAAAAAGGCTGAATGAACTTTTGGTGGTAGACGAAGAAGAAATAAGTAGAATTTTTGTTTAATCAAAAAACAACTATTTATTTTTTTATAAATTTTCTGAAAGTTTAACAAAATGAAGAAGATCAAAAAAAGCAACAGCAAAAATAAACAGAAGAATTTGGAGATAATATTTTCAAACTTAGCAAAATATTGGAACACTAAAACGACATTATTGAAAAAATATGTACATCTCTTTTGAAATTTTGAAAGAAGTCAATTTATTTTAAATAAAGCAGCAAGTCAAAGACCCTCTCAGGAGAAAATATAGAGTTTATTAGATCTTGATAATCAATAAAAAGTTAATGATAGCATTGATAAAGTTACTAGCTTTAATGAATCACTTAAAAGAAGTAGTATATTATATGATTTATCACAAATAAATTATTTATTATTTTAATTAAATAGGAAAATAAAAAAGACTTAAAGGGTCAAATGGAGGTCTTTAGTATGAAAAATAAAATCATTTTCCTTAATAAATATCAAAAATAGAAGAAATCCTCAATGAAGAAGGAACTACTATGCAAATCTAAGAACATAGTAAATAATTTTATAATAAAATACTAATTAATTATCACATAAAATTAGTCAAGTAGATGAAAGAAAAAAGGGTTTTCCCTTCAAGAATCTCAGCGATTGAAGATATTTTGTAGAACTAAAAAACATTCAACATAACTACTGATGAAGATCATATAGAAAAACAGGGTTAAAATTAAAATTAAGATAAAGGGTATTAAGGTGTTTTAACTAGATTAGATTCACTCTTAGAAAAAAATAATGGATATTACAATAATAATCATGATTGTAAACAATTTATTTCATTCAATTCTTTCAAAAAATAAAAGAGTTTGATTCATTTTTAAGTTTTTTTCTAAAAATAATTTTTTTGAGTTTTAAGTTGACCTTATCTTTTAATAAGTTGTTTACTGTGAATTCTAAATTAATCAGCATCTTTCTGAATTAAGTTATTTTCATCCAATAAATTTTTTAAAACACAAATAAAAAAATGAATATTAGAATAACAATCTTGATTCTAGAAATTTAAGAAATAAGTGTGGTGACTATCTAAGATATTAACCAAACCAGAGAAATTTAAGGAAAATCCCATATCTTATATTTTGTTTTATAAATAGAATCAATAAGTCAAGATTAGGTCTTGAATACATCTTTAGCTTTGGATGTAAATTAATCGAGAGTAAAAAATAAATTTATAAGAATACAAGAGAAGGAAGCTTCTTAATTTTGCATAACTAAAATTGATTTGGAGGCTACATAGAATAATGCAAGTGTTATTTAATTAGATGAATAATATGATCTTCACAAATAAAATTCTTCAAATGCTAAGAATTATTATGAATAAATAAATAAATTACAAGTAGCTGAACCGCCAGAGCTTGAAAAAAATATTAATTCTAAAAAATCTTTTTACCACATATTTTTTATGGACTCTGAACAAAATACAAAATTGTTTAGAGATGGATTTAGTTTTAAATCCTTTTTACCTTTAACTTCAATTCAATTTCGTCCTCCTATAACAAATGAAAATATTTAAATTGGGAAAAGTAAGAAATCAAATTAAAAAAGCAACAGTATGAGCCCTCAATCATCAATTGGACAATTCATTTTTTATCTGCTTTTAAAAATTATATACAAATACATGAACATCATATTGCTTTTTGGATACCTAATTATGATTTTACTTAATGATTCTCATAGCTAAATAGGAACATAGGTTTTAACAATTCTTTTATATTTCCTTGTTTAGCTTTTTCTAGAATATTTTGTTAAGCAAAGAATAAACTTTTAATTATAAATTGATGAATAAGAATGCTTTAAATTTAACTATAAATCAAATGAATTTATCAAAGTTAAAAGAGGAAGTCTCTGCTAAGGAGATATTGTTAAAGTTTATAAAAATAACAGGTTTCCAGCTGATTTATTAACAATTTGTACTCATTCATCTAGAAATACTTACATTGTTTAAGATTTTCAATAAGTAAAATAATTTAGTTTTATTTTATTTAAACGTTTTTATTTTTAACAAAAAAGAGTAAAACTAAAATAGTTCCTTATGAATTTAAGGCTAATCTTGAAAGTTGTGATTCTATTAATTTCTAGTCTTTTCAAGGTTAGATTAAAGATATGCCAAGTACTCTTTATACTGGGTAATCAAAATCATGGAAAGCAGTAGTCAAGATAGATAATCTAAACCTTTTTTATGTTTCAGAAGACCATATTGTCTCTAGGAATTCCATATTAAAAAGTGAGGAGTTTGTATATGGAATTGTTGTACTCACTGGAATCTATTCTACAAACAATGGAATAACATATGAAAAAGAGATGTTTAATTCTCCATTTTTTAGATATTATGATATAATTATCTAAATAATTAAGTTCATACTTTTGTTAGTAGTTATTTTATTTAGACTGGGATTGTTCGAAGTTGCTTTAGGAACTGCATACACAACCTACTTCTTTGAGAAATATATGCTTAAAATTTTGGTAAATTATATTTTAGTTTTTGTATTAAGACTTAAAGTTATTCATTTTAAGGGTATCATACTTGCATTCTTTCCTTTGAGCTTGTTTGTTGCACTATCTATAGCAGATTTGATTCAAAAAAAACTTATTCAGAAATGTGAAATAATAAAAATTAGTGAAAAAAATAATAGCAATTCTAATAAGATTCCTGATGATAATTCATCTAATTAATCTTCTTATTAGGAAAAATAGTAAAGGGATAATGAATACATAATTTAATAAATTGATAAAAATTCAATTTAAAAGAAAAAATAAGGAATATAAATTCTGGATGCTTAAAAAATTGAACATCTTGGAGATATTCAAGTCACTGTTTCAGAACTTGATGGAATTTTAGTAAAATCAATAGATTGTTCAGCAATCGCTTTTGAAAATATAGTCATTCAAGCAGAAAATATCAGAGTAAAAAATAAATTTATTATTATTTGTTCATAAAATATTTTTAATAAATAATAAAATTATAGGAAATTATAAAAAACTCTGAGGAAGAAGAAAATGACAAACTGAAGTAAAAACTAGTTGATATTTTGTAAGTGGGAATATTGTCTTGCAATTAGATTTAGAGAAATAAATTAGACTAGGCCTTTGTTAGAGCTTTTGAGAGTAATTATTTAAATTTTGAAGATCAGCCTGAAGACATGGGTTCTATTAAAAGTACTGTAATAGGAAAAGAATCAAGTTTTAAATAATATAAACTTCTCTTTTAACATTATCTTAATGATATATAAGTTAACATTTTTGAGTCTTCAAATGGATCTTATAGAATATTTGTGAGAGGATTGGCTACTAGTATTATTGATAAATTAATGCACTGTGATGAATTGACTTATATTTAAAATTTGATTTAGTCTCCTTAATTTTCTTAACTTTAATGCTTTATTGTGGCTAGTAGATCTATAGATCAACATGAATTGGTCTAAATCAATTCAGCATTTTCAGCTAATTTGGATGAAGTGGATGAAATATTATCTAAATTTACTAAGAGTTTGACATTTAAATTCATGATAGCTTTTGATTATTAATTTGAAGAAAGTCTAAAATATTTATAAAAATCAGGAATCAGAAATTGGTACTTAACTTCTCAACCCAAGATTAATAGTAAATTCTTTGATTCAGATATACCAACTTATTAGCTTTTTTCTTCAACCAAAGAAGAATTGGTTCAAAATATTAACAAGACTTTTGATGATTTAGTAAATTTTTTAATTTAAATTTTCAAATTAAAATTAAAAAACTAAGTTATTTAAAAAATGAATAAATTTTACAATAGTTTATTAATTTTGATTTTATATTTATTATTATTAATAGGGGGGGGATTTAAATTTTAAAAAAATTTATATTTAAGGAAATATTTGCTTAATAAATTTTTAGTTTTTTAAGTTTTAGAAGAAAATTAATGAATTTTTATCTCAAAATAAATAAATAAATATTTTACTAAAATAAAATTAAATAACTTAGTTTTTTAAATTTTAGAATGTATTTATATAAATCTATTGAAGCAAATTTAAATTTAAAAAATAAGAGATTAAAAAAGCTAGAAGATCCTATTCTGAGATAAATAGTTAATTACAGTATTCCTTTTAATATAGAAACTGACAGCTAATCTTTTAATATTCTTTTTAGTTCACTTGATTTGACTAATAAATTACAATAAAAATAAACCTAAAAAGTATTGATAAAATTTTATACTTTGATGCTGTATGCAAAAAGAACTTTTGTTTGGAATATGTCATAATTTGATAAAAGTTAGTTTTTGTTGATGGTAAAAAATGTAATAAGTGTTTAGGTTAATTTTATGACAATAGGATATTATGATTAAGATATTTCTATTATGGGACCTAGTTATGTTAGTGTTTATTTGAATAATTATTAATTAGAAAATAATTTCTATCCAGATATTATTAATTATTCAGATTTTATTATTGAGGACATCAAAGATCTTGAATTGCTTGTGTTGTGTTATGGTAGATAACATTTAAATAAAACAGCTTTTATTGCTAGGTAAATAATAGAAAGAAATCTCATATATGTATTTATAGAAATTATCTATCGTTTCTATGCTGGATTTGCAACATAAAGCTTTTTTTGTTACAAATACTACTTGCTTTTAGAAATATTTTTTAGTTTTGGTAATTCAATATATGTCATGCTAAACTTTGATTTATCAATACAAGAACAACATAGATATCCTATTTGTTACTTATAAAGTTAATTTGCAGAATATTCTTCATTTAAAGAAATTATGAAGTCTTTTTTGAGATCTTTATATTAAGCTATTTCTATCATTTTTATTATTACACAAGTAATTCAAAAATAGATTCATTTTAAATCTGTTATATTTATTTTGATTTTAATTAGATTATGAAGGAACCAATTGACTCTTCAGGAAAAATTTATAGCCATTAGTTAATATCTTTGACAGCATTTATAAGCTTTTATAACTATTAAAAGATCAAAACTTTGATTCACTCTGCATAATTATCTTATTCTTTGTAAATTTATTTCTTTTTTATTAAAAAAATGATTAATATTTATTAGTCTTTTGAATTTTTAGTTATAAAAATTACTATTATTTTTTATTTTTAAAAATAAGAATTCTGCTTGCTGTTGATTACTTGATATTCATTGGATTTTTATTTGCCTTTTCTTCATAATATATTTCTGATAGTTTAGGAACTAATACTGTAGGTGAAATGCATAATTTCGGATAATCATTTATTGCTATTTCTCTTTCAATAAATGTCCCTATAATTTGCTCTATTCCAGATATAATTTCAGTAGCATACTAGGCAATATTATCTAACTCTCCTATTTCTTAACTAGCACTTAATAAAATATAAAAATAAATAAAGAATAAAGAGTAAAAGAAGAAAGCAAAAATAGCTATAGAACCCACAAATATTCAAAAACTTAGATATAAAAATATAGACAAAAATAAAAAAATTGTATTTGTCTCAAATAAAAAATAGCCAGAAGATATTATTTCAAAAAAAAAATGAAGAAATTTCTTTTAATTCATTTCAACGAAATTTATTCAAATCACACAAATATTCATATTCATATGTATATAAATCTCATCGTTATTTTCTTTCCGCAAACATTTTGTAAATTTCACTTAAAAATAATATGTTTATTTGAGAAACTAAAAACTTAATTTTATTTTTATTGATAGAGTTTAAAATTTTTTTAATTAAAAATCACTTAAATACTTCGATAGCTTTTGATGTTTATTGCTTCATGTTTATTTTATGATTCATTATTATTATCATAAAAAATAAAAAATTGATTTGATTTTTTTTTTGAAATAAAATTATAAACTACATTAAGTATTTTATTTTTAAATCAAAAAGTTTGCTTAAGTGATTGAAAAAAATATTTTTGAATCTTTCATAGAATCTACTTTTATTTAATTTCAGATAGTGGTTTAAGTTTAATGTTTTTGTTATTTCTATCATATGTTGCCTTTTAGAAATAAAAAATGATAGGATTTAGAAATACTCATTTCTCTTAACAAAAAAATAGTCAAAAGTTTAAGAATTTTTTCTAAAAATTGAATTAAAATGTATTTTAGTTGAAATGAAAACATACAAAATATTAACTTTATTTTAGATTCTTTCTATTTTCAAATAAAAATAGAGGCTTAGTTTTAGTAGAAGATGAATTATATTTAACTAAAAAGAGATAATTAAAGCAAGTCATTACTTTTATAAATCAATTTAATTCACTAAAATAATTTGTTCTTTTTAATTTTTAATAAAAGTTGGTACTTTTTCAAGTGAATCAAGAGAAAGTTTATCAAAATAATGATCTATATTATGTACATCTTATTTGCTGTAAAACTAAAGAGTTTTAACTATTTTTAGAATAAAGTTTTTAATTACAAAACTTCAATAATAGAATAAAGTTTTTAATTACAAAACTTCAATAAATAAATATATAAATTAAATGAAAATTTATCTATTGACAGAGTACATTAATTTGAAAGAAAGATTATTTTGGTTATTTGGTTTGTTTGTATGTTTAACAATGATTTACGAATTATAATTTAACAAACAAATAAACAAACAGACATAAATAAATAAGACATCAAACAATTAGGTTGATTTTTTTACATTTAATTAATTAGCAAATAAATAAAGTAGAAATAGCTTTTACTGATTTAGAATGATTACAACTAAAGAAGAAGATGATGATGGCTAATTAAGTCAATAAGATATAATAAATAAAATTTTTAGAGTATAAGACAGTGGATAATGCTAATAGCTAGAGGGTGAGCAGGATAACTATCCATCTTGTTTAGTAGATAACTCATAAATAGTGTATCAACATAATAAATAGTTAGATAGTGATAGTGCTAATTCTTTTTAAATTCATTCTAGAAGTGTAAAGAAGAATTCGTCAAATATTTAAGATTTATAAATTTGTTTTGAAGATACACTAAATCATGAAATCCAAATACCCATGAGCTAAAAAACCTTCGAAACTCCATAACGCTAAAAGAAAATAAATACAAGCCAATACATAAAATATGGAAATGATTAATAAACATAATTCGTAACAGGATACAAAGATGATTAGAGTTATTTTGATCAATAATATCAAACAAATAATTTTGATAAATAAAATTTAAATGCTGAAGATAGCCGTGCTGAGAAATACACGATTCCTGTCATATGGAGAAAGAAATTCTTTAAGATGTTGTATTTAACTAATCATTTAAGATTCAAAGTGAAGAAAGTTCTACTATTTTTTAGACCTTATAATTTAACAGAGAATCAGCTTTAAGCAATATGTGATAAATCTGCTTAAACATTTAAAGAAGTTAAGAGCTAGCAACAACATAATATGATGAAATATTAACCTGTAAAGCGTTCTAAGCTTCAAAAAAAACTTAGAAACTACTACTTACAAATAAAGAAGAAAATAAAATGCATTATTGTTCCTATTGATTTAATGATCAATAGATTTTAAAATCTTATAATAAACCTTGATAGAATCATTCCTTTGATAAATCCTTTCAGTTTTTTTATGATGATATGGGATTTTATTATTATTTTGCTTTCTATTTTCAATTTAATTTTTATCCCTTACTATATATGCTTTATTTTAGATCAAAAATAATACTATGTAACAGGTTTTTTACAGCAAATCAGCTATATCCTTTATTTTTTCGATATCATTGTCAGTATGAATACAAGCAACTATGTTAAAGGTAATCTATTTATTGTACCATATTTGCAGAAATCATATTTATGTAAAAATAGGTGAACTTGTTCAAGAAAGAAAGAATGTAATTAAAGGTTACTTTAAAAAATATTTATTTCAAGATGTTATTTGCTTACTTTGTCTATTTTTTGATGAGCCACTTGAAGTTCCTTTATTGAAAATGCTTTTTTTATTCAAAATGGTAAAAGTAGGGGATTTAATTGAAAAAAATAGAGAATTTTTTCAAGTTGATGATAAATATTCTTCGTTAACTAACTTAATCTTATTAATGACTAAAATTATTTATTTGTGTCACCTATTTGCTTGCTTTTTTTATAGGATAGGTAGATACTCATAAAGTCAAGGAGAGTAATCTTGGCTAGACCAATTTAATGAACAAAATAGTGAAACTCTTTATATAAATGCTATTTATTATGCATCTGTAACTATAACTACTGTTGGATATGGAGACATAACTCCTAAATCATACATTGAAAAAACATTCATAGTTGTAATGGCATTTATTTGCTGTGCAAATTTTGGTTATGCAATGAATTAAATAGGGTTAATCATTTAGGAATTTAACGTGATTAAAGTTTAATACAGATAAAATATTGCTACAATCAATAAGTATATGAAAGAAAGAGAAGTCAACAAACTTCTATAGAGTAAAGTTAGAAAATATTTTGAGTATATCTACTCTGAGTCAGAAAATTTTCAAAGTCATAGTGACTAAGCACTACAAAAGCTATCATCAAATTTACAGCTTTAAATAAAAAAAGAAATCAACTTAAGAACTCTTTAAAATATACCATTTCTAAAGGAAATATTTTCAAGTGAGTGTCTTGAAAAAGTTGCTCTTAAAATTAATGAAAAATCATATGGAATAGGAGAAACAATAATAGATCAAAATGAAACCTAAAAACCTACTTTGTATTATATCACAAAAGGAGAGGTTACTATTTATCTCAAAGACAAATAACAATCCTATAACAAACAATTTAAATAGCTGTCTCCATCTAATATTTTTGGCGAATATTAATTCTTTTCTCAAACTCTAGATAGTCATTTCACCTATATTTCTACAGGGTACACATTTCTTTTTATTAAATCTACTCTGTTTTTCTTTAAGCTTTTAGGCACCATCATCTCTCCCCTCCCCTCCCCATAATTAAAATTATCTTATTATATTCCTACTCTTTTATTTTAAAATTTGTACTACCTAGATTGACCATTTTATTTGGAAAATGAATTCAATCAATTTTAGAATTAATCAAAATTAAATAAATTTTTTATCTTAAATTTAGATAATAAGTAACATAAAAAAACACCTTAAGTTTAATGTTTTTCAGTTTTTAAATAAGAATGGGTCTTTCTTCCAAAATAATTACTAAAAACATATTTCTTTTTCAATGAATTAACATTATTTAGAGTAAGTTTTTTACACTCTAAAACCAATAAAAATTTTAATTAATGAATATTTTATTGAATAGGATAACAACTTTACATACTTTGTTAATGGAAGATCTCATTTAAGTGTTAGATGAGTTTCCAAATGAGAAAGAAAAGTTTAGTTTTATAAAAGATAGAATATAAATATATGGTAGTATATAAGATATTAAAATTTATTGTTACTCATGTAAAAGTAGTAGTCATTTGGTTGACAAATGCCCTTATCTTATGTATTAGCCTAATTTAAATAAAGTTATTTACTAGTTTTGCAAGTAGTAAATACAATTCTAAAAAAATTATAAAAGGAAATAAGCAAAAACATTTTAAACATTAACTTAATTAAATGATTTACAGAAATAAGCAGAGAGTTTATTAGAAAATTTACTTGATGATGAAGATTCTTAAGTTAATTTAAGCTTTCTCTAGGGTTAAAATGAAGAGTATGGAGTGCAAAAAAGTAAGAATACTTCTGAATAAATAGACTCCAGTAATAATATTGATTCAAAATAAAGATCACTAAATAATATATAAGAAAGCTCAAATCAAAATATGGTTTTGAAAATTCATGACTAAAGTCTTCACTAAGATAATTCTTAACGATTTCTGGAGTCAGAAAAAGAAATCACATCTATAGCAGATTTAAGAGATAATGGATTAAAAAGGAAATAATCAATGCATAAAAATGATGAGTACATTTCTTAACGCTCTTCTTTCAAGAGAAAAAGTAGTATAATTGGTAATTTAAATATGAATTTAGAATCTAAAGAAAATAAATAAGAAATGATGATAAAAAATAGAAGATAGTCTAAATTAAGACATGAAGATATTTAATAGTTTTTAAATTAATAAAACAAAAATTTTGCTTAAGATAAAAGAAGAGAATCAATCTAAGCTTCCTAATTATAGAACAATATTATTAATAATGAGCTATAGTAATAAATCTAAAGCATATTTAATTAATTTTTAGGGGAATTTAAATAAATTTAGAATAGCTAAAGTAAAGAAGTTTAAAGGCAATCTGTAAGTGAACAATAATTTTTAAAATCTATTTAAGTTGATAATGATTTTAACTAGTATGTCTAAAAACATAGTTTAATCAATTAGTATAAATAGTAGTATATTGATAATATGGTTGATAAAAAGGCTCATACTAATCCTATTGTTAATTAGCAATCAAGCGAGATCCTTGATTTTGATAATCTTAAAATATATAAGTATTATTTTTTACACAATAATGTAGATAAAGTCTTACGTGAGTATTACTAAAAGTTTAGTAGAAATTTTTATCTTCATAAAGAATAACACAAAAAGAAAAGAATTTTAAATAAAAAATTTACTAAATAAATTTAATTAAAAAAATGATAAAATTTTATTGTACAGTTTATTTTACTTGAATAGTTATAATCATCACTTTATTAATTCTAAAAGCGTTTTTTGTTAATTTAAACAATTGCTTTCTAAACTATAATTCAAAAAAAAAAAACACAAAAACTATTTTTAAATTTTATTTTTTATTATTTTTTAAATTACCATATTCATTCTATTTTGACCGAGACTATAATTTAAGGTGAGAATTTTCAAAAATAATTATTAAAATTTATTTTTAGTATAATGAAAAATAGTTTTTTTTTAAGGAACAAAATATGATATCTTCAGGTCTTTTCAATAAAATAAGTAGTTAATTTACTTTAAAGTATAAAATTAAGATTTATTTCCATATATTTAGTTTTTATAAGATTAATAAAAATAAAAAACTTCATATATTAACATCAATTTAATTTTAAGAGAAAAGTGTTTTTATTAAATTATCTGTCATTAATTATATTATTATTGAGACTCTGTTTCATCTGCGAAATTGTTGTTGCTAGTTAATTCCTGTTCACTTCTAATTTCACTCAAATTATAAGTTTAGTTTTCATTAGAGTCCTCCTTAATCTTATCAGAAACAATCTGATTTATAAGGGTTGATGTAGTCATTTTTTCATCATTTTCCTTTTATTCTTCTGTTTCTGTTTCTTTTGCTTACTTTTTCAACTTATTTTCTTACAATTTTTAATTTATGAAATTATTTATTTCTTCTTTTAGTTCTGGCATGGGTATGAGGTCAGATTCTTGCAATTAATCTCTTGTAAATGGATCATTTTTATCATTGAGAAGATGCTTTAAAATAGTAACTCTATCTATAATTATTTCACTCTTAGGAAGTTTCACTGGATCGGTCATAATTTGATTTAACAAAGGATCTAAATATTTTTCAGGAACCTCTGCATATAGTAAAGCCTCAGTTCTTTATCTCTCCTCATATATCTCAATAACTTTCTATGAGAAAGATTAAAATTACTCCCAGGTACTTTCAGATAATATTTTTAAAGTTTATAGCTTAGCAACAGATTTTTTAAATGCTTCTAGATCAAAAACTCTCTCATCTTCAACAAGAGTTTAAATAAACTTATCATATTTAGAATATTGAATATATAATTTAACTATGCATAACACTACAGTTTTTAAGTCAAAACCTAAATCCCTTTATGCTTGATCTGTCAATCTATTAATATAAACAATTTAAGACTATAAAGATATTATAAAAAATAATTCATACTAATCAAGATGGTGATAAGTCAATATTTTCATGAATGATATGTTTATAAAATTTGTTAATTTTAGTTTGATTTCATCATTAAGAAATATGTCTTCACTATAAAGTGAGAGAGTTTCAATATTATTATAGTAAGCTGCTAAGTATTAAAAGTATTTTTTAACAGTTTACTAGCTTTATCTTGCCTCTTCTTCCTTCTAAAGATAAACAAATTAGTTTACTTAATTTCTGTTTAAAGTTTTGAAGTGAAAGTATTTGCACATCATGTTAGAAATGATGTCTAATAAGAATATTAAATCATTAAAGTAAAGATTGGCAAATTCTAAAAACATAATTCTATTTTATTATGAAATAACCAAAAGCTAATTAGAGCAATTTGTCTTTTAATTTTCAATCATTGATTTTTTTTAAGTTAAGTTACTCAGATTTTATTCATCTTACTTTTTCTGTTCTTGATATTCTAAAAGGTAGGTAAAGATTTTGCAAAAATGATATCTAAATATAAACTTTTCTTTTATTTAATGTTAATGATGATTTCCCTCAGTGGATTTTTCTATTTCAATAAATACTCTCAACAACCCTGGTAGCATATATTCTTTACTAACAAGTCCCTAATTGATCAAAAACGAAGGAGAAGATTATTTTTTAGAAGGATTTTTATCAAATCCAATGATCATTGAGAATATTTCAATAATTTTTTATCTGAAGTGTGGATTATTACACCATTATTTATTTCCCATCATAATTATTTAGCAGTCAATCATTTTTTAGAATTAGCTCTATTATTTTTTAAACAAATTCAAATTATTCATATGAAATGTTGTAAAGTAAAAGTAAACATATCTTCAGAGAAAAAATAAAGAAATAAAATGATTGATAAAACTAAAAAAAGGAATAAATAAATTACTTTAAAATCTAAAATGATATCATGGAATAAGATCAAGACTAGTGAAGTATATTCATGCATGTCTTCGATAAAAAAGAAAGGTAATTAAGCATATTTGAGGGTATACTCTGTTTTTAACTCATTTACAATACCATTTTCATCATATTCTTAATTGTTGAGATGCCAAGAGTAGAGCACTTGCAATTCAAAAAATTTGATTAGCATAGAGTTTATATATGGATCTTCAATGAGGATACCGTAAGAAAGTTTTTCTTTTTCCATAATAAGATACTCACCTATTTAGTGAACATTATTCTATTGATAATGGCTAGCTATTGTATTATGTAAAATTTGAATTAAATTAAAAATCTTTTTCAACAAATAATAAATACCTTTATGAAGATTGTCTAGGAATTATTTTATAGATTTAAATAGAGGGAGATTTAAGTGAATAGCTGCAATTACAAAGCGGTATATATGAGAATTAAATTGCATGTTTTTATCTTCTTAGATAGTTTTATTATCCTCAAAATTTGATTGTTTTTATTCTTCCTATTAATTATGCTACTTTTCTTTATCATCAACTTATTTTGTTTAATTTTATTAATTCATATTTTTTATTTGCTCTTAATCGATTGTTTGAATGCGATCAAAAAGCTTGTAGAAACCAGTGGGTTAAGTGATGATATTTAAATCAAGATTGCTAATAACTTTATTTATTTTTTAGTAATTCTATGTCAAAGATTGGGTAAAATGAAGCAAAATTCTCAAAAAATTATACAAAAACCCAGGTTTTGAACAATGTTCATGCTAGTGATAAGTCTTAAGAATACCTTTATTCATATCTAATATTTTTTCTATCCAAAATATGAGTCTGTCTTTTCTTTTTTTAGCAATAAAGTTCAGCAATTAATAAAAGAGTTGATGGAATTCATTTATTCTTTTTCTTATACTTTTGATATCTTCTTAGATTTTGTTTTTTATGTCCTAATTAGGTCTCAAACTATAATACTTGAATATATCTATCCACTATTTCCACTCATCTGGGAAAGTAGTAAGGGAAAGCATGAGTCCAAATATTGTATTTCCTTCTAAATATAGACCATATTTTAAGTTTTCAGAATAGAAAAAAGGAGAACTGTTTAAAAAATAATCAAGGATATAATCTTTTGTAAATAGCTATTTCAATCTATCTATTGAATTAGAGAATGGTTCCATATTTTCAATACTTCCCTTTTCTCTGATATAATTATATATACGCTTGAACACTGAATTCATTATATTATCAAATTCATCATGTCTACTGAGTCTATCCATAACTTCATTAAAAGTGATTACTCCATATCTATTAAAATTATTGTAAAAAGCATCTAATAATTTGTTGCTAGTATCAAAAATATTGCTATGCTTCTCATCTTGAATATCCTATAAATCGAAAGATTCAAATTAAGTCAATAAAGTAATCAAATAATTAAAGCATGTTTCTATAATTTCATCATAATCATCTCCGGTGATTAAAGATTGTGATTGCTAAACTTTTTTTGCACTATCAGTTTATGCAAAATTATTTTTTTACTCAATCAAACTTTTGTTGTAAGCACATTTTTTAATGACAGTGAATAAATACTTCACTCTTTCTTCATGATTCTAGAAAAAGATACCTAATTTACTTTGCAAAACTTCATAAATCACAAAGTCTTACACATTTTATTTGCTTAAAAGAGGTTTCTTAAGTTTTGGATCAATAAGATCATTTTCTATTTCCTTAAGTGAAAAAAAGGGATTTCCCTATTCTTCTACAATAGAAACTTGCAAAATTTGCTCCAAAATATGACTTATTTGCTCTTCAGAACATAGACTTTCAAATTCAAATTTTTTTTATTTTTAGGGTGACTGATAACCCTAATCAAATTGCTATCTTTCAAGCATTGCTAGTCTTTCTCTTCTTTATAAATCCTATTATCTTTAACGTTAAACATCTTCTATGTCCTCAAATTCTGGCAAATCATTGCTGCTTTTAATCTCAAGATTTGAAGAGCTAGAGGTTGAATTTCCCATTTTATTTAACTTCTATCTTTTGATAATGACTTCTTTTTTATATTGCTAATAACCTAATCTTTTAAAATTAAATAAAATTATTATTATCAAAATCCTTTTTTCGCGAAAATTTTAATAATTTTTCTTCTTTTGTTCTATTTTTCTTTGATAAGCTCTTACTTTTTAAATAAAAAAAGAAGAAATTTTATTCATCAAAAACTGAATTAAGTAATAACGAAATTTTTAATGATAATAATCATTTTTTATCATTAACAAAATGATGAAATTTCAATATTTTTGTTCATATATTTCTTTTACATTTTAATGTATTTACTTATTTTATTATCTCAACATAAATAAAACAAATATTCACTTTAAATCAATAATTTAATAAAAGAAAATATTTAAATTTGCTTTTTAAAACTACAATTATTTATAACAAAAGCTTACTGCTTACTAATAAAAATGAGAATTTTTCTATTTTATGTATTTTGCTCAAAATATACTATGTTTCAAAAATTTAAAATATGAAATGTATTCATATCTATTATTGTAATTTAAAATATGAAATTTTACTTACCTTACTTACTTTTACTTAGAATTATGGTAAATTTAATTTTACTCTATAAAATTCTTTAATTTCTCAAATAAAAATACTATTTAAATAAATATTTTAGTGTGATTTATTTGAAAATTTATGGCAATTAATAATATATTTATTTTTTACAATCAATCAATCAACTTGTTTGACTTTATACTGATTCAATATTTAGATTTTCAGAATTAAATTCAATAAGCCTTTTATCAATTTATGAAATCTTTTGTTTTTAAAGTAAATTTTGAAGAGCTTACAAATTTTCTAACTATAACTTTTCTTCATCAGTATTTTTTGTATTTGACTTAAGTTTGTGTTCTTTTGTAAATTAATAAATGCTATTAATAAGGACTGTGCTTTCTTAAAAGGTGGTTTTGATAGTATTATTTTGACTCTTCAAATTTAATTTTTTATTTGATTAAAGAATAGGTTTTGATATGTTATTAAATAGTTTAAGCTAGTCTTCATTAAAAATAACAGATTTCAATTTATCAATTTCTTATAATTTATTAATTATATAAATGATGTCTAGTTGCTTTTAAATTGATTTGATACCATATTTCATTTTATCTGCATTATGATTAATAAGTTTTTTATTGCAAAATATTAAAGCCAAGTAATCTTTGAAGCTGAATTCAAACTTATTCTTTTTTTTTACATTTTTTGTTTTTGGTATTTCAAAATTTTCTTGATTGACTGAATTTTGTGCATTTTCTTACTACAAATCATTTTCTGTATATTCTTCTTCATCAATATAATTTTCTTTCCTACTAAAATTATTCTACTGAGATTATTATTACTCAGATCTTGAAGATATCTATTAAAATAAACACTCTTAATTATTGCTAATTTTCTTATCTTTATTAGAAGGGGAGTATAATATAAAATTGAAAGTATCAACATCTTTTTTAAGTTTAGTTTTAGGAGAAAATATTGGTTTATTTGGATGATCCTCAAAATTTTATTAATTGCTTAATTTTTATTTTGCTATTCGAGATTACAATGTTTTAAATTCTTATTCAGCGACAATCTCATTTCCATTGATAGATAATTATTTTTAGCTTGCCATTTCATCATTATCAAATGATATTTTTCTTAGTTAGGTTCTTGGGGGAAATATTTTTGGGTATTCAGTAGAATTTTATCTGTAACTTGAAAATCGTTTGCTTTATCTATATTTAATTTATTAAAATTCTTAATCTGATATTTACTTTAATTTCTTAGGTGAAACTTCCTTGTGAGAAACTGAAGGATTTATTGAGAATTGCTATTCATCTTCATCTTCTCCATAATTATTATTACATTTTTTGCCTTCAGTAAAATACTTATTTTAATTTAATTTTTATTTAATTTGATTAACTATCTTAGCTTAATTTCTTGATATCGTTTTTGGTTAATCATTTTCAAATAAATTCTCTCCAAGATCCTAAAACATTTATATATTTATAACTGGATTTGCAATCAATGATAGTCCAAACGTTACTAATTTTAATAGCCCAATAATTTGAGGTACAATATCTTATATCTTTTAATACCTTCTTAATACTAAATTTTCTTTTTATTTTTGAATTCTTAGTAAAATTCTTACAATCGTTTACTCATCTCCAAAGAAAGTTGTTTCTTGATAATTTGTAAAAACAAAGGTATGATGTTCAACTACATCATTAAAAATTAAACCAATATCATCTTATAAATATTCATTAGTAAAAAATACCTAAAACTCTTTAGGAAAACTAGAAGACGTAGAAGTATATAAATTCATTCCTTAATGCTAAAATGGTATTTTATAGTTACTTGGATCTACTAAGACATTTGTCAGATAAAAGCTTAGATATGTTTATGAAAGCTCTTAATTTATTATTTCTTTAGGTTTACATACAACATTGCTTGTTCCATTCTAACATTTTTCAATATAGACATAAACTTAAGCAAATTTTTCAGAGTCATAATCTCCCTCCATATAAATATTTTAATTTTAACTAAAACAATACATGAGACTCACATCAAGATTATTAAAATAATTATACATATCAGGAATTCCTACATCACTCATATCACATACTTTCATGGTTAAATTATATGGAGTTAATTTGATAGCTGGTTCTCCAGTTTGATTGTTTATAAAACTCTATTTAATTATTTATACAGCCCGAAAAGTGAATAGAGTTGGATCAAGATAGAATGTAGAGTTAACATTGTTTAGTCCAAACATAAATATTATATTGTCATTTGTTATATTTATTCTTTTACCCTATTAGACATACCTCTCAGAGCTAATTACTTAAGGGTTTGTTTTATTAACAAGCTAACTTCCAAAAAAATAACACAACACTGCACAAAAACCCCAAACAAACATTGTAATTACTCCTCCAAAAATGGTTTTATATATCTGCTTTTTCCTGTAGTAAATACTTATACTTCGCCCAAAGCTATCAATGTTTAGCAAAAATTTTGAAACTTTTTTCATTTTTATTTTGTTTTTCTTCTACTTTTTTTTTGTTATTTTTTGGTTTAATTATTTAGTGTGAAGAATCTAAGACCTCTCTTTAAATTATCACAAAATATACTAAAAATAGCTTGAGTAATTAATATTAAATGATTGAAATTGTAATTTTCATTAAAAGATTTATCTTACATTTTATTGCTTATCAATTAAGCAAAATAATTTAATTTTTATGTGTCAAGATCTCTAATTACTGTTCTCTTCAATATGAATAATTTATTTTAAATTAAAAAGAAACTTAAAACTTATTATTCTTAATTTACTAAGAAATTAAAGTCTATTAATTTTAGAAGCGTTTATCTCTCCAAAAAAAACAATAAAAATCCTATTTAATTAAAAATTTTCAGACAAGTCTTTTCCAATTTTAAAGAAAAGAAATGAGTTTAATTTAAAAAGATTTTATAAAAATCTTAATCTATTTGAATTCTATACCCAATTTACATAAAGAGAGGTTTTTTAATAAATAATATTTAAAATATTAACTCTAATAATTTTAAAAATAAATTGAAACAATAAAATTTATTTTAAAAAAACCTTATCTTCTTTATTTTATATTTAATTGAATAAAATGATTGTTTTCCAAAATATAAAAATATGGTATGATTATAATCAATAATAAAAATATGATATATTAACAGCCTCTTAATTTTTCAATTTTTGATAAAAATTTACCTTTTTAATTCACGTTTAAAAATAAAGTTTCTTTCAAATTAATTCATTTGAGAATTATTTTTACCAAAAAAGTAAATCAAATGCCATAAATCCTCATTAATTCTCACCAACCCCTCCCCAAACTCATAGAGGACTAAATGGTGATCATCAAAATTTTTAAAAAAATTATAATATTTTGGTGATAATTAATGTCAAAAAATGTTTGATGTAAAATAATTTTTAAGATGATAAATTGAAAAAAAAATTACACTTACCTCATTAATTTTCACCAAATCCATTTTAATTGGTATTGGTGATATTTAATTTATTTAAAAATATTCAGAAAATATGGTGATAATTTATGCTGGTGAGAATTTAGATTTTAATTGATTAACTTTAAAAAATATCCAATCCTATTCATTTTGATTTTTGTAATTTGTTTGTTTACTCATACAAAATTAACAAGCTAACACATTATTTATGTATTTGAATTTTTTTGAAAGATTTAGACTTTTAATTATTTTTATGGAAATATAATTCTTTACAAAGAGATAAAAATAAAGAAATAGGAAAAATATTTTAATTTTTTTGTTTGAAAGAGTTCAATTTTTAATTCTGTATAAAATTAATTTGACAGAATTAAAGATGTTTAAATAAATCAAACTTTTAGAATGTTTTTATAGTACTAGTTGTTTCTTGAATTAGTCAATAATGAAGAAGCTGATAAACTTCTTTGCTTGTTTTATATGTTTTCATAAGAGATTATGTTTCTAGATTCATCATCATTATACATTGAGATTCTTGTACTCTTTATTTAAAGTTTAAAAATTAGCTTTTATTAATTAAATGAATTTAATTTACAAATTAATTGATGGAATATCCATTGAAGGTTCTTAAGTCTGTTGATTACTTAGTTAAGAATTTACGTTCTCTATACAAGCGAGCTTTTTTAATGTTTAATTTTTAAATAACTTCTCATTGCAAAAGCAATTTTACCTTTATACAAGATTTTTTTACCCTCATCAATGTCTGATTAAATAGGTTGATGAGAGAATTCAAGTTATTAGAGATTGAATTTTTCAACAATTAAATCATAGATATCAAAAAAATTAAATAGAGTAAAAATGATAAGAACAACTGGGAAGAATACTGCAGAAAATGATCCAAAGACACTTGTATCAAATTTTCCTATAACTTATTCACAACTAGTATTTTATATTCTCATCATTTAAAGGAAATTGTAACATAATGGTGCACTCACTCTTGAAAAATTGCTAATTAAACATTTATTTGAAATTAGAATGAAATTATTTTTATTTATATTTTGTTTACATAGAGCCAAAAAGAAGAGAAGGTGCATCAGTATTATGGTGTTTGAAAAAACAATAGAATCCAGAAAATTGAATGTGGAAAAGACCATAGTAGGCACAAAAAGAAATATATAAAAGAGGGATCAGAATGAGGATTTATGTTTTAAAGTATTCATCACTTTAACTAAATACCTTGAAGAGACTGATATCTAAATCCAAGAACATAGATAACTCTCCATAAATAATTATAAGACTAAAAATGCCACAGATAATTCCAAGCACTAACTTTAAATTGGACTTAATCTAGTTTTCATCCAAATTAAAAAACATTTTTAAATGGAAAATTAATAAAAAAATGATTTACTTTTACATACCAAAACCATTAAATTTTATCAATAATATCTCCAACATATCCACTTCTTTCAATCCAGAACGTGCTTCTAATTTTATAATGAATTGAAAACTAATTTTCAAGTATATCTTCAACTAAGAAGGCATTATCAAGAAGAATCTACCACTTAGTTTCTGCTCTTAAATAGTCTGTTATGCTTTTTTTAACTTATCTATTTAATGAAACTATCTTATTCATGTTAATGTCAGTAAGGTCTTTGCTTAAATCTTCTAAATTAGTATATCTCAAGTCTTTAATCACATCATTCATTATTTGAGGATTTACCTATTTTCGATTCATCAAATTAAAACGATTTATTTATGAAAGAATAAATTACTTCTTCTAAAATTTTAGTGCAAAATTGTCCTACATGCTTATCTGAATATTATTCTCTCATTAAATATACTATCTTAATTAATTTTTCCATTTAAAACTTAGCATTGACTTTAGTCTACTCTGATTTCTTTGCTACCCCTTAATAGTACCTAAGATTTCAAAAAGAGTAAGTTAAATATTACATTAAATTAGTTCTATTAAAAAATGCTATTTCTTTTTTATAATATTAATTTTTACTTTAAATTCAATTCCTGAGTTCTTTCATTAATATATTTCTTAGGTATGGCCACTAATCCATATCCCATCAATAAAATAACTAAAAAGGTACCACTGTTACAATTATTAAAAATTATTTTTTATTCCAAAGTTGTAAAGTAATATTTATTATTATGAAACAAAGAAAATCTAATTCAAAATTTACAAGCAATTTGAAAGTCCAGCAAAAAACTCCATCATAGCTGACCTATTTATATAACGAAAAAGAATTAATCACATTTAATACCAATTAAATTGAATACATTGTCATTTTGCCATAGTAAGAAAGGTATATCATAAATAATCCACCAAGTAGAACAAATATTCCATACAATAATGCGTTATTATAAAGAGATCTTTTTAATTTATCTTTTACTGTAAATTCTCCCGCATCTTCAAATTCCTATAATATCGGCAAGACAAACCTATTTTAATATTGAATTAATTGGATACTTTTATATAGAAATAGTTACCATATCAGTAAGAAATTAATCCAATAAATAACTGTCCATGTTAACTCAATGTATTTAATTTCATATGTATCTAAGAGTTTTGGGTCTAAAACATGTTTCTTTAACGAAATATTATGCTAAGTCTATTAGGTTATGAAATAAATTGATCAGCTTAAGTTAATTATGATGCTTAATTTTATGTTTTTTATTAAATTTGTAGCTATTTTGCTTTCATTTTTTTGAAAAGTTTAAGTATTTAAAAATGTCTCTAAAAACGATTTTACATAATATATATCAAGAGGGAGAACAAATACAAAGCCAAATGAAATGACCCATGATATATAGGTAACTATTTTAACATAAGAGGGTGCTTTCTTAGAACTATATTCGTAAACTAAATATGCTATAAAAATCAAGTATATTATGCACTCAACTACACTAAATAACCTCATTATTGTGCTTGCTAAATAAGTAAATAATAACTCTTTTAATTCCCTTTAAATATTTTTTTTCTTTTTTTTTAAATAATGAAAAAATATCACCAATCTTTTTTTTCAAAAAATTAGATCATAATTTATATCTTAGCCTGTCTTTCTTCTATTTTCTTTTTTTTACTTCATAAAATGCACAATTCACACTGGATTGTTAACTAATATGTGTACTCTTTTAGTTGATTCAGAATTTAATCGTAAAGTAAAAGATAAATCTTAACAGTTTTCAACTCATTTTTTTATAATGTATGAGCTGTTTATGATTCCCGAATATTATTCTCCATACTCTTTTTTTACTTTAAAGGTGGGAACTTATAATTTTAAAATTAAAATTTAACTCAAGTCAAAGCAGAAATTACGTTTTCAATTATATTTACTAAAGATATTAATAATAAATATAGATTACATAATAGAATAATATAAAATGAAAGTTCATAGTATTAAATGTAACTATTATCCTCATAAATTAATAAAAAAAGATTTATAGAATAAATTTTTTTGAACTAAATTTAATATCCAATAATAATTGATTGGTAAGTAAAAGACATATCTTGAAGAAAAAAAAATCAAAAACGCATTTCTAATTTTGAAATATTTAATTTAGAAAGATTCAAATTCAATCTCAAAAATTAAAGCACTTACTGAGTATTATTAGAAATAAAACAACTATATTCTTTTTAATTCTAATAACAATTAATTAGTTAACTAATCAATTTAAAAAATTTTTAGAAATACTCTCAAAATAAAGACTAAAAATTTTGAGTTTAATGGCTCATAAGTTTGTTGTAATTTTTGGTCGAATTTAGTTATTTTTCTATTTCTTTTTAAAATATGAAAATTAAGTTAAAGTTATTGATGTTTTTACTTTTCTCTTCGGAAAATTCATCAATAGAAATAAGTAAAATATTTTATCAATAAAGCATTTATTAAATTATTAATTCAGATGAAAAATTTAAATTTTGAGTAAGCATTTCTTTCTTTATTGAATATTTTTGATCAAAGTAAGCATACTTCAATTTATCATAAATAAGAATTTTAAATATGTTTTAAGATAAATAAACTTAAAGAATAACTCTTGGAAATAGATAGATAAATAGAGGTAATATACCTTCTAACTTAGTTAGTTTTTTAATATTTAACAAAGATAGATAAATAAATTAATAAATCACATAATAAGATAGAAAATGATAGTCATAATAATAGTAAAGACTGCAGTTAAGTTGCTGCTTGCACCATCTTAATCACCGAGTTATTCATCACTATATTTAATATCTTCATATTCCCAAAAGAATTTATGCTTTTGAGTGAATGTCATTTCTGTACCAATAGCAAAAAGAGTGTCATATCTTTTACCATTTATTAATTAGTAATCTTTAGTATCAGATGTTGTAAGAGGTCTTTATACTGTAACATCCCATGCTCCATTGCTGAAACCACCTGAAACATAATCCCAATTTTAAGTACCTCCTTGAGCAATATCCAAAACGGGAGCAACACCTCTAACAGTAGAGAATCTTTTTAATAATGAAAAATATTATTACTTTAAAATTCAACATTTTGCTTCTTTTATTTTTTACCTATCTTCAACTTTTAACTTTCCATCATCTCTTAATACAACCATGTCAGAGTTTATCATAGAATCTCCAAAACCTGTTAAAATATTCCATGCTAAATAAGAAATTAATAATTTTACAAATAATATCTTACCAAATGCTACCCAACCATTATTGTTAGCTTTGATTTAGACCTACAACATATTGTTTGTAATTGTGTAAGTGACAGTATGAGGTCCAAAAAGAATATTGTTAGGAGATCCAGCAAGAGAGGCTACAACTAAAAGGCCTAAAATACAGAGAATTTATTTAATCATTATGTTTTAGTTTAGCACTATTTTTGTTAAGATTATAAAGTTAATATTTTAATTAATTTTTATGCTTCTACAATGATACTATATATATACAAATTTTTATATTTAATGTGATTAGATTAATAAACAAGTTCGAAATACGATTAAAATTTATGCTTTTTTTATCAAAATTTTCTATTACTTTCATTTTTATATTCATTCACTCATCAATTCAACCTTATTTAAAAAAATAGATTTGTGTATTCCTCAAAGGATCAAATGTCTTTCCTATTAAAAATGAAAACAAAATTTAGCTGATAGCCTAATATTTTTGAATTAATTTGGGAATTTAAATTATTTTATCAACTTCTTACTGCATAAAATATGATAAGTTATCTAAAAAAAGCTTGATTTCTAACCATTTTTGGTAATGACTCAACAGTTTATTTTCTAGAGTAAAATCTTAAGACATATGGCTTGAAGGAGTTGGTTTTTTAGCTCTAAAAATACCAACAAGTTTAATTCTCTTAAATTAAAAATTAACTTGCATAATACTATGATTATTAATTTAACTATTGATTATCAAGTTTAATTAAAAACCTTTTTGTTTTTATGTTCGTTTAATTATATACAGCAGCATTTTTATCTACAATAGGAGGTAAGAACATAAAAATTTTTAGATAACAATTTAAATATGAGCAGAAGTAAACCATTTAGAAATTTTTATTAGAAAATAAATGAATATCTATCTCACTATATTTATTAACAATAAAAATCCTTAAAAATATAAAATAGTTTCAGAATAAAAAAAGATGTATGATTATTTTATGTTAATAAATTATTTTCAAATAGTGAGATTATTTAAATTGATAGACTCATTTTTAATTTTTTATGGTCATATCTAGCTTTATTGGTGATTTAGTGATTTTCAAAATTGATTGGAAGGCTTTATTTTCAAAAAGAAATTTTTAATAATAGTTTAAAAAATAATTTTATTTTATTCATTTTATTTTATCATTTTGAGATAAGTTAGAAAACATTTTGATATCAACTAAATATATTTATATTAACTTATTTTAGTTTAGCTAGTAGATTTTATACAATTACATAAGTAAATATGAATATTTGTGTTTTTGTACATTTAAATTTTAATTAAAATCACTCTTCCTTAACATCGGAATACATTTCATTTTTCATTTATATAAATGTTTCATATGCTTCTACTCCCATAGTTTCAATATATTATTTTCCTTCTTTTGTAATGTATCTACCTTTATTATCTAATACTACGAAAGTGGGGATACCCATAACTCTATAAAAGCTGTAAAGGTGTTTAATGCGTTATTAATCTTCAAAAGGTATAGCTAAGAAAGGCATGTGTTTATAATAATATAAAAATTCCTCTTTATTTTTATCCTTGCTTACAAAGAATACTTCCATTTTTTTACTATCTTAATTGACATCTTGATAAAATTTAGTTAATTTCGGAGTGAATAATCTACAAGGACCACACCAAACAGCACTAAAATAAAGTCCAATCAATTCTATTTTCTAAAAAACGGAACTATCAACTTGCTATTCCTTATTAAGGAAAGTTTCTCCTAAAAATGAAAGCATAAATTATATTTTTAAGTTAAGTATTTCAAAAATAAATAATAATTCTGATCAATCTTTAATTTATTTATTTTCTTGATTGACTATTGCTCAATATTTGCAGTATCTTTAAGAAAATTCTAAGAAATAATAAGGTGAACTAGGACAAATATAAAACTACATAAATAAAGGTTTCTTTTTTAAAACATCAAAAAAGCTTCTTTGATAAATACTTATTTATTATTTTATATACAAAAAAATGTTTGTTTAAATAAAGACTTTATTCGAATAGGGAATATGAAATGTAACAAGGAAATAAAGCAAACAAATAAAACTACATTTCATACATAAATTAGTTTTTTAGAAATGCATAAAAATCCTTTTTTTAGACAAATAAATCTTATTTTAAAATAATAAATATTTTCATTACAACTTTTAGAAAGAAATAATTTCAAACAAATTTATTTATATGAAAAGAAGAATAATAAAAATAACAATAAATATAAAAAATAAAGGTAAATATTGAAAGATTATACAATTTAATAAAGAATTAAATTAAAAGAAATCAATTTAATTGAAGATTAGATTTGTTTTAAAATAAAATTAATTTTCAGATATTTTTTTAAATTTTATTTTAAAGAAAAAATAAAAACTATTTTTAAACGAACAATTTTTATCATTTTTTGAAAAGAAACTCTTTAAAGTATTTTTTATAATAAAGACTTTTGATAGAAAGTAGGATTTATTATATTTTAGTAATTTAAATATAATCAAATATCTTTCTTTAAAAATTATAAAAAATTTTCAAAATTTAATGATTGATTGATAAATTAATTAATTAATTGTTTGCGGAAAGAAGAGAAAGAAAGACGAATTGCAGAAAGAGTTTCTTTTTATAATTTGTATGACAATTTTTTAAATTCAAAAGATAACAAATGCAGATTTTTTTTATGAGGTTTAATTGAAATTTTTTAATAGTAAAGATCCAGCTAGTTTGATAATGAAATTTGGTGTGTAGGGTTTTTTTTGTGTTTTTGCATGATAAAAAGGAATGTTATTGAAAAATTATAATCAAATAAACAAATTTTAATTTTTTTTGATTGATCTATCTTAGCTACCAACAAGAATATTTAAAATACTAATATAATTTTTATAGTGGATTAATCAAAAAATACACTTACTTCATACTATAAATCAATATTTTTTTAGTAGGCAAGATTAGAAATGAATTTTTTTTAGCATAGCAATGAACATAGAGGTTCTTTTAGTAGTGGATTGGCATCATCAACTTCATAGTATAGGACTTCGTTTTTAGAAGAAACTCCAAAGCATTAAAATTTAAAAGATGAGAGAATTAGAAATATCAAAAGCAAACTGTAAAGCATCCCATCATAGAATAGCAAATATGAAGATAATAATATTAGCATATTTAATGTTCAGCATTCATCTTTATAAAGTCAGTCTTATAGCTCATAAAATCAAAATATAAATAATATTAATTTGCTTTAGGGTCCACTTTATTAGCAAAAGTCTAATTCAAACAACTTTATATAGCCACAACAAAAGTCATATCTTGGTGTTTAAATAAACATGGAAAGAAAATAAAAATCATAGATAAGAGGTTCTATTAGAAGCGAAAATGAAGAAGAGTAAACATTAGTAAGTATGAGAGAGAAAAATGCTCTATTTTATGAAGAAGATGAATCTAGAAGAAGGTATTTTTAATTAATTTAAATTTCAACTATGTTTTTTTTAAAAGAGAATTTGATTGATATTTTCTATTCAAACAATTTAATAATTTGACAAGATTTTTATTTAAAATGATTTTATTTGATTTAAATAAATTATATTAATTTAAATAGAAGTTTTACTCCTTCTTAGTCTTAGTCAAGTTCTAATGAATCATTTACTAAAAATTAACAGCCATAAAAGGCAGGTGGTTTTTTTGGTAATAAGTTATAAGAAATAAAGCTTCGTAGATTCTAAATAGATGCTGCCAAACTTATTATAGATAGACTAGTAAAGGTGTGTTACAAATCATTTAATGATATCTATGACTATTCTTTGAAGAAAACTAATAGAAATAGCCTAAATAACCAAAATATAAACATTAAATTATAAACAAAACAGAATAGTAATGAAAAAAAGATTAATAAAGATCTCAAGTTAAAAATTGTTAATAATAATCAACCTAATCAAGTCTAAGGTTCATCATCATTTTCTCAAGTCCAAAAGAAATTTGATTCTGATATTTGCTTGAGTGATAGAAAGTCTAATTAAAATAGTAGTAATTTTAATATTCATTAGTAATCACAGCATCAAATATTTTAATAATAATAACATTAACATTAACCTGATATGTATTACATAAATTCTAAAAGTAAACTGCAATAACCAGCTTAATAGATTTATTAAAATTCTTCTGATAACTTAAAATTTAATGATAGAAAACTTAGTATTTAAATAAATGTATAGAATTCTAAGCCTCTATATCGCCATATAAGTCCATGTGATAGATTAAGTACAAATTCTTCATCAAATTAGGTTACTAGGAACAGAAATGTTTCCTCAATTATAAGTAATAATAATACATATAATAACAATAATCATTCAAGTGGTAGCTTTCATTTTTCTATGAGCTAAAATAATAATTTTAATTCTTCTCCAACTGGATAATTTGGAAATGTTGGCAATAACTACTCATAGAGTCAGCTTTAGGGAAATAATTAGCAATACTATTAATAATTATCAAATAGTTTTAATAATTTAGAGAATAACTTAAGGAGAGCAAGCAGCCATGAGAATAAAATAAATTTTATTGATAATAGCTTTGAAAATGGATTTGGAAGATAAAAAAGTTCTGAAAAAATATAATTAGCTGTTCATAACAACTAGAGCAATTCTCAAGAGAGAAGCAATAATAACTCAACATTTGAGAAAATGATGTTGCAAATGAAATAAAATAATAATTAAACAAACTAGCTTCAATAAAAAAGTAAGATAAATAATGAAAACAGCTCTTTGTTTTCGCAAAAGACAAATTAAAACTTTTAGAAATAAAGCATTAATAGCTAAGAAAATCAATTTTTGAGATAAAGCCCATAGAGAAAGAGTACTGGTGGATATATATAGAATAATATATCTATACCTAAATCTTTCCTTGATTCTAGTTAAAGACCTTTGTCAAGATAATCTCATTCTTCTTAGCATCTTAATTCTTATTTTTAAACATCTTTCTTCAAGCAAATAAATGAAGATCCTTAAAATAGTTAGCATAATATTCATTAACAAACATCAAATTAAGACAAACCTTATGAAAGTTGTCACACAGAGTAAAGTTTCATTAGAATGAGTACTAATGGGACAAGAAATCAAACAAATAATAACGGTGATCTATTGACTGTAAGAATTAATACTAATGAGTCCAATAATTATAACTTCGCTAATGTCTATACTAATAGAGGATCATATAGAGAAAATGATTAAACGAGTGATAATTTGCTTACAAGTTCTTTTTAAAAAAGCATTAATAATTAACTTAGATAAGAAATAGAAAATAGAAGGTCCTTCAAAAACCAAAAATAAGACAGTCTTGATGGTATATTCGATGATCTAAATGCTAAAAAAGGAGGAAGTCTAATAGATTGTGAAGAAGAAAATGACATGAAAGTATCCTCAATACAAAAGCTCAAACAAGAATTTAATGAAATTATAAAATCCTCCTTCTAAAATGAAATTAAATAATCTAGCTTTAAAAAGGAAGAACAATAGAAAATATTTTAATCCACGTAAATTTATTTGATTTTCCTTTAAATTCTTCATATTTAATCTGTCTTTAAAAATCTGGCTAAATTCATTTAATTATTATTTTCTGAGACTTAAAAAAATTTTTCAAAAGATTTTTGATTATTACAACAAAAGATAATCTTTAATTCGATTGAAAAATTGAAAGTATATTTATAAAATTAAATAAAACACCATAATCGAAACTATAAAAATAGATTTATTTCCTTAGAAAATTTTAACATTTTTGAATTTTTTTCTTAAATAAATCTTTAAATTTAATTTTTCTATAAATTTAACGAAGATTAACAAAAATTTGGTTTTTTTCATGTTATTTTAAATAAAATATATTTTTATAGATCTAATAGGGTATCTTTTAATAACTTAAATGAAAATGAAGAATAAAGCAGTCATAATATTTATAATTAAAATAACTAAATAATAATTAATGTTAATAGCAATCCATAATTAGAATAAAATCAATAAATATCTAATAAAAATAGCTAATAAAATGATATTAAGTAGGCTATTTCGGATTCATTTTAGGCTTAACTATTAAAACAATAACATTTTTCAACTATTTAAAGAGGATAACAAGATGAGAGGAATTGTATTTCTGCTAGAAATAATACAAGTGCTTTTATAGTTGAAAATCTTCTCAATTAGGAAGAGGTGAAAAGCTTTTCATGCTATGATGAAGATCTGATAAAACAATAAGACATAACTATTTAATAATTAAGTACAAAAAATTAGAATACAGCTGCTGAGTAATCTAATTTCAAGGTATTTAATTTTGAAAAAAGCTCTATTTTTATTTCATTTTATTTTTCAAAATTTTTAGGACGATTTAATCTTTGATAAAACAGTTCATTCATTTGATTTCAATTTAAGTTTGAGAGAAAGTGAAAATAATCTTAAGCAAAAATTGAATATGCAACAAGATTTATCTTAGTCCTCTAATGAAAATTAGACTCACTCAAATCAAAACACATCTTAAAAAAAATATTAAATATCAAGCTAAAAAGATGGAAATAAAGAATAAAATAAAAATGAGCAATAATTTGAAAATATTTAGCATAATATGTCTTAGCAATAGAGAAAGGAAAATGTTTAGTTTAATGGATCATTTGGAAGATTAAGTGTTGACTCAACACCTAGAAATAATGAGGAAATGTCATAATTAGATAATTCTAAGAAACCACTTTCTCATTTTGCAAGACTGTAATCAGAAGAAGAAGAGGAAGAGGTGGCACATTAAAATGAAGGGTTTTTGAATGAAAATAATTTAAATAATGAAGTGATTTAACTCGATTACAATCAAGAAAATTAAAATATGAATTTAGAATAACAGCCTTGCTCAAATAAATAATTATAATAATAGCAATAACTAAATCAAGAGGGAGAGGAAGGAGATGAAGAGAGTAGCAGATTTAGCTTTGAATTAAAGAATACTCTTGATGAATTTTAATCTTAATAGCATTTAGAATAGATTTTATTTAATTAAAATAATTAAACCACTAATGAGGATATCAGTATCATTGAGAAAAATAACAAAAGCAATTTTAGCATTTTCATAGATAAGAATGATAGAAATAATATGAGTATATTTAATAGTAATAATGAGGAATTACTTAACACAGTAACTAATAGTTAGATCAATTTTTAATAGCATAATTAAAATAATTAACATGATAATATTCTTATTGCATAATCTTTTCCTTATTCTTCAAGCGGAAATAACTTTAATAAAAATGAAGTTTAGGATTATAATGATATTAGTTTTGATTAAAATTAGCATCGTGTGATGGAAGACTCTAATAAAAAGTAGTATTTTGAGAATGCTAAAAAGACATATTAAGAGGATAATGTTTAAAAGCATTTTGGAGAAACTAAAAAATAATTGTTTATGGATAGTAATCAACTCACTCAGAGTAACGAAAGCACTGATTAAAATAATGATGCTGCTAACTTAATGATTATTACATAAATTATTTAAGGGAACTCCTCATTGTAATAGGAATCCTTAAGGGCGAAATAATAACAATAAAAAGAAGAAATGCTTGAAAAATTTTAATAGAAAATATATTTTAACAATATAAATGAAACAAATTAAAACTAAGTTGATATGTTTGATGATGAATAAATTTTATTTGAAGCAAGTGAGTTTACTCCTCCAAGACATAAAAAGATCAATCCAATTAACTAATATCCTATGTCATCTAATGCTGAGAGTAGTCCTATTATTGATAAAGAAATAGTTTAAGGTGGACTAGGTTTAAAGGTGTTTGAGTTTAGCTTAAAATTACAAACAATCATGAAAGCTATTTAAATGAAAAATTTAAGAGAAAGTTTTATTTCAATTGTCATTTACTCATAATTAAAGAGCTATTTAATGAGTGCCTATTAATAACAGTTATAGTAATAGTAATAATAAAGTGAATAACTATATGCATAAAGAGTAGCTTAAATTTAAAATATACCATATTATTACCAAAGTTAATTTAGTACTATATATGAATAACAAAATGAAACTTGTAGTGATATCTATTAACCCTAATCAATCAATGCAAGTAAATTGTTAGATTCTAGAAGTTTGTACGATTCTAAGTCTTTAGAATAGTTTAATTTAGAAATGAATAAAGTTACTATCTTCAATTCATTGTAATTCACTTCAAACTAGATGCAAAATGCTTCATCCTAACACATTACTCATTCCTCAATTATTGAGAGTAATGTCAGTAATTCATAAAATACTTCTCTACAACCTTAATAAAATTTCTAGAATGTAATGGTAAATTGTGTTAAGTTTTCTTTTTAAAAGAATTTTAAATATTTTTTATTGAAATAGCATACTGAAATAGTGACTGAGATTGATTCGAATGACAATGGTATCAAATAATTCTGGGGTTTAAGCATAATTTCATCCAGACTTTAGAATTAAGTAATATTTGTTCTATTAAGTTTTTGATTTTTTAATGAATGATTTAATTTATAGCTTAAATAGGTTTTTAATTGCTGGAAGAATAGTTAAAATATAAACAAAAAGAATTAAATTTAGATGATTAATTTTGCTAAGAAGATTTAATTGATTTAGTAGAAAAAATTAAAAGATGCATTTAATATTTTGAAAAACTGTAATTATCAGGAGAATTTTCTAAATTTTAGAGTTAAAATAGTTCAATTTACTCAAATATTAGAAAGACTTGAAAAGAATTTTATGAAACAGGCATTTTAGAATCTAAAGATTAACTAGATTTAAAGAAAATAGATATTTGAATAATAGATGAGATACAGCTTGTATTCTATGATATCAATTATGTCTAATACTCAGCAAGATAATTTAATATGGTCTTTGAAATAGCTCAAAAAACAGACAATTTATAAAACTAAATTAGTTCATGTTTTGCATGAAATCACTAAATAAAAAATGAATTAAGTGTTTATAGAAAAATTAAAGTCTCTTTTCGATCTAAAAAAGAGAAGAGAGTTTGCTTTATAGCCTGTTTTATTTAATTTTAGAAGGTGTAAAAATTAGCTTTTGTCTAAATACTAAGAAAGATGGAGAATGTAGCTTTATCATAAATCAACACACTTTGATAAATTCTCTGGATTGTCTAATTTGTCTGGTATTTTTAAGCAAAATATTCAGACTTCTTAGCAGTTAGCATTCAAAAAGATTCAGTTAAACTCTTTAAAATTTATCAACAGAGAAAAGTTTTTGAAGAATATTCTTTTGAAAATTTTATTGTATGTTGAAAATAAGAAAAAAGAATTAAAATAAATTGGATTTGAATAAATTTTTAGTATTTATCAATTTAAAAAGCACAGATAATCTGTTTTACAGAATTTAATTAAATCTAAAATTCTTAAAGAGCAATAGAAATATTTCCATGTATTCTATAAGAGAGTGTATGAAAATAAGAATCATGTTTAATTTATTAAGACAGGAATTAAGAGCTTGCTGCTAATGGGTTAAATTTTGTAAGGAAAAATTAATTAAAACTTACTTTATGCATTTAAATGCATTTAGTTCTTTAATATGACTAAAAGAAAGATTAACACCTCAACTTCCTCTGTGATAGATGTGTTAAACATTGAGCATGAAAGCATCAAGCTAACTTTGAAAAGCTTAAAAAACAATCTTTAAAAAGTAAAAATAGAGTCTTTAATGAAGGGATTGTCTCATATTTAATAAAAATTTTAATACAATTAACAGAAAAAAGCATTTGGGTAAATCAAAATTAATTTTAATATATTTAACTCTTCTTTTAATTATTTATTTAGAAAAATGTTACAAAATTGCAGATAAAAAAAATAAATCTCAAAAGGGGTGTCACTTTTATCAAAAATTTAAACTGAGCAAACAAAGAAAAAAATCAAAGCAAGTTTTTCTAAATTGAAGATTTTAATTTAAGATAAACTTTAACTAAAAAAGAATTAAAAATCATAAAAATAAATATTTTGCTTTTTCCTTAAAACTCTTTTGTAGAAAAAACTATAAAATATGAAAAGAACTGCTCTCCTCTCAATTAAAGAAAAAGCTGACTAATTTCTTCAAGAAAAGAGTAAATTTTATTAAATCATATTTTTTATTGAATTTGCTTTCAATATCTTTAATGATTTTTTTATTTACTAGGAGATAAAAAACTAATTTATACAGAAAGCTCAATGTTTGTTGTAAAATGCAAACTTCTTCTAGGAACCCTTGATAAAATTTTCAAAAAGAATTTGTACTAATATCCATTTTAATTGATATATGGATGTCAACCATAGAAATACATAGCAGCTATGCAGTTTTACTAAAATTTAACTAACCAGACTTAAAAAGTAATAAATTAAAGTAAAAAACCAAAGAGTTAGCAACAAACATAACAATAATTACAATAGTCTTAAAGCTAATCTCAGAAAAGTTTCCATGCTTCTAATTTATTGTAAATAAGCAAGAGCAAGAGCCCTATAAAAAGAATATAAGAATAACATAATGCTAAGCATGAAATAATAAAAAATTTAGTGAGTAAAAATGAGGAATAAAAACAATAAATTTCTTAAACTAATAACAAAAAAGAATAAATTTCTAATTAAAAAGGCAGAGTGAATTAAAATTAACAAAAATAAAATTAAAACTAAGCTTAAAACGATAATAAACCAAAAACTTCTTAATCATAAATAATTCCCAGTTAACATCGTAATTAATCAAACTAATAATCTAATGTAAATTAATTCAAAAGCCAGATAATAACACCTACTAATCAAAATCAATCAAATCATTAAATGAACAATATTATTTATTAAGGAGGATTCAATTAAAATTAAATGGTTATGAATGATGAAGTAGATGAGTTAAGCCTGAGCAGTAAAGCAAAATGCATTACATTTGGAGGTAGTAGCAGTCCAAAATAAAGAGATTTTTAGAGTAAATAAAATTGCTCTATACCTAACATAATCAATATATCTAGTTTCATAATAAACTAGAGTCCCATCAGTTCAGAAAGGATTATCACATCTTCATCAAATATTATTTCCCCTTAAAATAATAATACTAATAAACAATCTATTATTTACGAAGGTTAAAAGTAATAGCAGCAAGTTAATTTAAATAACAATTAAAAACTACCTTACTTTTAGCATAACAGAAATTTTAGTAGTGGAAGTACTCCCTCTTCTTCATAGCCTATTACCAATATCTCAAATAATTCATCTTCATCTATGATCATCTACAATAGCACTAACATGAACAACTGATTCAATTCAAATTAGTTTCTTTAAAGAATTCATTAATTAAAAAACTAAGAAATAATTCCTTTAAAATTAATTTTATACTGACTAAAAAATACCATCTGATATAAAAATTTACTAAAATCTTTCAATTGAAATAATTCTTGTAAGTGTTTATATCTTCCTTTCTTTATTTAGAGTTAATTATTATGAATAGTAAATAATTGAAAATACTGATTTAGATGTTTTTAAAATAAAATTTGTTTTGAAGAGACTAACAATTAAAAGTAATTTAATAAATTTCTAATTTTATCTAAAAATCTTTTAAATTAATTATGATATTTTCTCATCAAAAAATAGTTAAGTTATTTTTTATATAAAAATTTTAATTTACACCATGATTTTAGCTTTCAAAAAATTTTTTTTAATAAAATAAAAAAATGTAAGCTACAATTAAGGTATTTAAATAAATATTATTAGATATCAATCATTTACAATCAATCACTATTTCTAAATTTTAATGATAATTCAACTAATCTTTTAGCTTTTTTTAGTTTTGATTCTAATAGTGAGCCCATTTCAACAATATTTTTGTTGCTTTTAAAAATTATAAAAGTAAATATTGAATATAGAAAAATGAAAAGAAAGTAATAAATATTGCTGAAAATATTTAAACAAAAAATGTTATATTATTTTTTTAAAAATGCATAATTAATATTGAAACAATATGTTTACTCAAGATCAAGAGTCAAACTTTAGAGATTAGAGCATTTTGCTAACTCAGAAACTAATTCTTATGCTCCAAAACCATCAATATTGTTATACCTTTTAATCAATTGATAAATTAAATATTGAATATTTAAAAAATAAAAATGTTAATTAAACTTGAAAAAAACTAATAACAATTGATGTGTGCCTAAATTAATAGCTCATAAATAAAGTCTTTATTTAATCGAAAATTTATCATTTAAATTTAAATATTATTTTTACTAGAGATCAAGAATCAAAGTTTAGAGCTTAGAGCATTTTTTTAGCTCAAATCCTAATACTTATGCTCCCTTTCTACTAATGGTGTTCATACTATTAAAAATAAGAGAAATATTTAAAGATTAAGAAAAACAACAAAATTTGAATTCTATTTGAAAAAACAAATAAAAATTAAAAGCTGAATATTGATAATAAGTTAGTTATCCTTAATTTCAACCAAATATTTATTTATTTAAAAATGCAAAACTTGTATTGAAACATTATTTTTACTTTAGACCAATACCCAAGGTTTAAAGATTAGAGCATTTTACTAACTCAGATCCTAATCCATATACTCCCATTTCATTAATCTTGTTTTATCTTGAAAAAAGTATTATTATATTTTTTAAAAGAGAATTATTTATTAAATGAATTATTATATTTTATAAAAAATAAAAATAAATGAGCAAAAAAACAAAAGTAAAAGTTAGAGATAAATAGTGAATTGCTCATAATCCAAAGTTTTTATTTATTCAAAGATGATTAGTCAATATCAAAATACTATTTTACTAGAGATCAAGAATCAAAGTTTAGAGTTTAGAGCATTTTACCAAGCCAGATGCTAATCCTTAAATGCCTATTTAACCAATTTTATTAACACTTTTGAGAAATAATAAAAATAAATATTAAATAAAGAGTAATGTTAGAGTCAAAAAAGATAAAAATATGAATTAAATTAATTATTGAACAAACATTCTATTAATTAGCTAAATCAATCAAATCCTTATTGATTTCTCAATAACCAAAATCTGTAAGCATTTAAAAATGTATAACTAATATTGAAAGATTACTTGAGTTCAATAGTCAAACTTTAGAGATTAGAGCTTTTAGATAACTCAGATGCCAGTCCTTATATGCCTTCACCAATATTATTATTACTTTAAAATATTATAATAAAAAAATATTTTTAATAAACAAAAAATAAAAGTAAGGAAAAAAGACAAGATCGTGAATTAAATTTAAAAAAAAAAATAAGAATGACTCCAAAACATCAATTTAACCTTTTTTAATATTCGATGAATCTAAATATGTTTTATTTAATAAAAAATGAAAGACTATTTTTACGAGAGGTCAATACTCAAACTTTAGAGATTAAAACAATTTGACAAGCCAGATCCTAATCCTTATGAACCCATATCACCAATATTATTTTCCCTTTTAAAATCATAAAAAATAATGTTTTATGAACACATGATTAAGGAATAAGAAAAAGATAAAAATTTTAATTAAATTTAGGAATGAAAAAAATGAATTATACCAATCCTAATTGATTACTAACAAGTGAAAGTTTTTATTAAAAAATTTATTATTAATATTAAAACACTATACTTACAAAAGGTAAAGAGCCAAATTTTAGAGATTTTGACATTTTGCTAAATTAGATCCCAATCCTTATGCTCCTAGTTCACCAATTTTATTATTACTTTTAAAAGTTTATAAAAAATAAATAATAAACAAAGCAAATTTAAAGAAAACAAATAGATTTAAGTGGCAATTAGATTTGAAAACAAAAAATAAAAATTAATGAATGCCTTAAGTATCAAATAAATCTAAAATTGTTTGAAATCTTTATTTATTCTAAATGTTTAGTAAATATTGAAAGACTAGATTTACCTGAGTTCTAGAGTCAAACTTTAAAGATTAGAGCATTTTGCTAAGCTAGATCCTAATTCTTATACACAAATTTCACCAATATTATTTGAGCTTGAAAAAATTATAAAAGTAAATATTATTTAAAACATAAGAAAAACATAAAAAACTATTAAATCAAAAATAATGAGCTGAAAATCTGGTAAAATTAAACTAATATGACAAATTGAAGTCTTTCATTATTAAAAAATGCATAATTCTTTAGAAAAATATTTTTACGAAAGGTCAAGACTCAACGTTTAGAGATTAGAGCATTTTGCTAGCTCTGATCCTATTTTTTAAACACCAATTTGACCAATTTTATTCTACCTTTTTGAAAAATAATAAAAACAAATATCAAATGAGGAAAAGATAAAAATTAAAAGCAACAAATAAAATTAATGAGTTGCAAGCATAATTAATTAGCATGTTATTAATCAAATTTTGTTTTACTCAGAAATTAAAAAATATAATAGTTGAAAGACATTATTAGACAGAGAGCTCAAGAATAAAAATTTAGAGATTTGAAAAATAAATAATTTTACCAAAAGTTAGCAACAAGACTTAAATATGAAGATAAATCAGAGCTTAGAAACTTTTAATAAAAAAAATTAAAAATTTTTCCAAGTCTAAAAATGAGACTACGTACATCATTAAGATTAATAAAATGTTTTGAATTTTATATCAACATTTTTTTTAATTCACTTCTTAATTAAATTGAATATTAATTAATATTTATAAAAAATTTAGTACTTTTTTTTCAAATAAATTTATGAAAAATAGATAAAAAATTTTAATCTAATATGAAACTTTTGTGAAAAGTTTTCCTTTTTTGAAAAATTGATTTTATTATCTTTTTTATCTAGAGTTTTTTTTTTTGAAATTGAGAAAGTATGTTTTAATTTATATGATTGCAATTATTTTAAAATATTAAGAAAATGAATTAAAATGCAAACATCTTTTTTCCTTTTTTAGGGTGAGAATTCTCTTATAAATTATTTTTGTATTAATTGATAAATAACCATATTCTGTAATATTTGTTTTATTCAAAAAAACATATTTATTTTTTCAATCAATTAATAAACTCTAAAATCATTCTAAGAAACTAACTAAGTAAGATCGATGATCAATTAATTGGCAAAAGTTTGTTAGTTAATGCTTATTTATGAAATAATTAATTAAGGAAAATAATTTTTACTAGTTTTACCTTCTATTTATTATTTTCAATTAGTGAATCCGTAATCCATAAAAGAGTGAGGCTGCAAGAAAATTGAGAGAATTAAACTCTAATATTGCAAATAAAAGGGCTGATATACTTTATTAAATAATGAAATTAATTTTATAAAATATCATTCAAATAGTTTTTTTACATTAATAAATATAAAATTATTTGATAACTCATTAAAATTCTTTGAAATTTTATATTTTTATGAAGATAAAAAATTATTTTTTTTTAGGTTATTCATTACACTTTTGTTTTGCTTTAATTTTATGAATATAATGCTCAAAATATAGATTTTTCATCCACTTTGATATTTCTTCCACCATTTTTTATTTGACAAATATTATTAATAATTTGTTTAATTAATTTAAATGTTCTCCTTTATACATTTTTTTAATTTTATAAAGATAATAGTTATTTATTCTTTTGATATAAATATTTCTGATATCTATTTCTTTTTTGATTTAATGATTGAGTAAATTTCATCAATATTTCTTAAATCAGGATTAGCAATGATCATATTATTAATAATTAAATTATATAATTGATATCTTAAAGCACATTATTAAAATAAGATTCATCAAAAATTTATTATTTATTTCTCCTATAATCTGAAGCCTCGTCAAAGTTTATTTAAATACCTAGCAATTCAAGAAAAACAATACCTAGGGAATAGATATCACTTTTGTTGTTTATTTTATGAATATTCTTATCACCTAATAAAGCTTCTGGTGAGATATATTTAAATGTCCCTCCATTGCATTAGGAAATATAACTCTTATCTACATCTAGTGTTGTTGAGATATTAAAATCTGATAACTTAGCTTGTAAATTTGAATCAATAAGAATATTATCTGGCTTGATGCCAAAATGAATTATTTTATTACTTTCAAGAGCTTTTATGCCTTAAATCAATTCATACATAAAATTAATAATAACTTAATTATTAATTCCTTTTCCTTTTTCTTTAATATAATCTTTCAAAGAGCATTTAGCCAGCTCCATAACTATAGCAATTACATTATCTTTTTAAACAATTTAATAAATATCCAAAGCGCTTTCAGTTGATTGTATCTTTTTTTAAATTTTTATCTCATCAAATTAAATACCTTTTGTTTAGAATTTTAATCTTCAATTTTAATTAACTTAACTGCAGCTTTATTTATCTCCTTTTTTAATAGCACTTTACTTTCATCATTTTATTTAAATATATTGGCTTCATAAGCTATGCGAAAATTCCCTTCACTAATATATCTTTAGAGAAAAAACCTTTTTTGCTTAAGCTTTTAAATATTTTATCAAATTATTCTTGGCTCAACTTTTTCGAACTTTTGTTGCTTAATATTACATACTACTCTTTTGATATTTAATTTTAGTTTCCCATATTTGTATTCACTTTTTAAAAATATTTCAATCACTTAATTAGAATATTTAATCTCTCAAAAATATTTGATTTAATAGAAAAATTGTTATCTCTTTAAACATTTAATGCATTTTTAAATTCAATTCAACATGCAAACAAAATGTAATAGAATCTATTTACAAAATATGTTAGTCATTTTTAAATAATATTTAAACATTTTTTATGAAAAAATTTCAAGAATTAAATAAAATATTTCATGATGTTGCTTATGAAAGTAAGAAAATTATAAAAATAATAAAAGCAATTATTATGTTTCACAATTGATAAATTATTTGGGTTTATAAAATTAAAAATGAGTTAATAAAGAAACCTTTCAAAGAAATTTACAGTCGTTTAAAACAAAAAGAGTTAAAAAAATTTATCAGTATCTTCAAGATAAATAGATGGTTTAAGAATATAAGATGAAGACAATAACAAACCTAATTAAAAGTCACTGCATGAAGCCGTAAAAAAATTTGAGCATATCATTATTGAATAGATAACATAAATTTTGGAACCATTTTTTCAAATATATATATAAGAGATTTAATATTTTATTTATTTGTTTCAAAAGCTTATTTATGAATATTTGTCTAAGACTAAAATGGAGGGTATTCTTCTTATTGCTCTAAAATCTGCAATTAAAGGAGAACTTATTCCTAAAAATCCTTATTGTAGTATGAGTAGATCTTTGATTGCCTCAAACTTAAAGAATGATTTAGTTGCTAACTTTGAGAATTTAGCCAAGCTTTTTAGAAAGAATCCAGTTGCAAAAGAAGGGGCTTATAAGCTGACATCTGTTAGTTTTTAAAATACAACAAAAATTTATGGCTTGAAGCATATTTTAGAGTTAATAGATATGCCAAGATTTTCATTATTTTTTGATGCAATAGATGATTTATTGCCAGATTACAAAATAGATAGCAATAATGTAGTTATTAATATATCTAATAGCATTAGCGGAGGACTTATCTTTAAAAGTGAGTTGTTTCCTTATGCTAGTTCTCATTCAAAGGATTTGGAAATCTTTTGTGAAGTTTTCATCACATGTGGATCAGTAGAACAAGCTATAGATTCCTTTGCTAAATTCGTATAATTTTTAACCACAAAATAATAACAATTTAAAAGCTTAAAAAATGATTTTCAAAAAGAGCCTTAGAAATTTTTTATAAAAAGATAATAAATTCAAAATAATTTTATTTGTTTATAATTAAACTAAAATAGATTCTTCAAGATATTGTAAGTATTTCAGATTAGTAGAATTAGCACATCATCAAAGAGTTTGTTTTTTATTCATATAATCAAGATGCCTCTAAAAAATAAGATAAAAAAGGGTAAATTAATTTACTAATATTTAGGATATGTTATAAAGAAAATATATAATACTAATAGCTGGGCAATATAAGATATTATCACAGACTAAAATTCTTTCATGACTGAAATTAAGAGATATGTCTAAAACCAGTAATAAATCTACTTTAAAGGTTACATGAAAATTATCAGATTTGAAGATGGAGACCGTTTATAGGGAGATGAATAGGATAATATAAGTGGATACCTCTCTAGGCCAGCCTCAAACAGCATGCTGGAGAGAAATGGAGAAACAAGAGGAAGAAGAAATAATACTTCTCTTAATAAAAACTTATATTAATATATTGAAGTCTATAAAAGTTATAATTTGCATTTCACCAAAAATTCAGGATAGAAATAAGAAATTATTAGTTTTGGTGCTCAACCTCTTGGTATTATATTTTTTTAATTTAACAAAAAATAGCATTTTTTTAAAGCTATTTAAAGAATCAAAAATTATTGAAATTAATCTCTTGATGTTTTAAATATTTTTTTAAAAACAAACATAGGCAGTCTACTTAAAGGTGTTTTTGTAAGCTAAGAAGGTAACTAAATTTTTTTAATTAAGAATGTTTTGTTTTGGAGAGAAAGAGTTCATTCATAAATACATTTAATGGAGAATTTTACAAATCCTTTTAATAGTTTTTGAAAGATTTTGTATTAAAAATAATATTTTTTTTATATGTTAATTAATTAGCTTGCACTGAATATGCAAAGTTTTTCTATTAGCCAACTTAGAGCTTTTTTAATTCGAAGGATTTTGGTAAGTTTGTTGATAGCTAACTTAGATTAGTATATAAATATTGGCAAGATCAAAATATTATGGCATGTAGTTGGGAGTTACTTTATATGGCTCTTGCAGTTTAAGATGATGATTTGAGAAGAAGTTTAGTTGATAGCATTATCTAAATTTTAAGTTCTGATTTGTCTGGTTTAATAGCTCTTTCGAAGTCTAATTAAATAATTAGAGCTATGATAGAGCTATTTAATGATACATCTGCGAATAACTTAAAATCTATTATTTCATCTTCTTATAAAGTTTATAAATAAAAACTGCTTTCAATTTATGCCAAAGCTTCAAACAGTGATATACTCAGAAATAGAGAGTTTGTTTATTTGTTATTTAAGGAAATCGAAGATGAGCATGGAGAAATGAATTTCACCAAGAAAACAATCCTTGTTTTAAAAACTCTTCATACTATAACTAAATACACTGGTTTGGGAAATCTCCAGCAAGTAGGATCTTTAGTAAAAAATGTACCAGATTACATCAATTAAACCTTGAAAAAAAGAAAATTCATTAGTGAAGACGAAGATACATTTATTACATATGATCAGTTTTTAGATTAAAAGCAGATATATAAAGTACTTGATGTAAAAACAGAAGTGCTAGAAAATAAAAGAAGTAAAGACGGAAGAGATTTATAGACTTAAGATATTGAAGATAAGCTTATTTTGACATATTTTGATAGGTACGATGTTTATGATACTCTTTACAAAATCCTAAGAGAAATCTTTTTTGGACAGCAATTACCAAACCCCATCCCATCAATTATATTAAAAGTAGAAGCTAAGGCACTTAAATATTAAATTTTTGAAGTCAGGCAATAAGATGTAATTAATTCTGAATTCTTTTATTTAAATTTTTAAAATTAATCTAATTTTTGAAGAAATAAAAACAGTTACATTTTTACTTAGATTTTGATTATTTACAATAAAAAAATTATTTTTCCCATTCTAATTATTGAAATATAAATGAAATTTTTATTTGGATTTATTTTGTTCAATAAGCTGAACGATTTTCAAAAACCTAATTAGAAAATAAACATATTTATGAATTAAATTAATCAAAAGATTTAAAATCAATCATTAATTTCTTTTCAATTATCTTAATGAAATAAACAAGAATTTTATACATTTAAAAATAATGAAATAAACAAGAATTTTATACATTTAAAAAAAATAATTATTTCATTTTAAAAGATTTAACTTTTGTATTAAATTTTTCATAAATTTACAATTTTATTAAAGATAAATTATTTTTTAAATGTTGGATAAACAATCTAACCGTAATTTGAATAATATTTGAAATAATACATTTTTTACTCATGTTTATTAAAAATTATATTTGGAAATTTTGACGATTGGCTTTGATTTAATTTTTAAAATTTAAATTTACTTATTTTGATTAATTAGATTATTGAAACTGCTTTAAGAGAGTTTGATGAAAGTGATCAGATTGATTCTTCTGTTGTAAAAAATGCTACACCTAATATTTATCAATACAGTATTTACTTTATGGTTTTAATTTTACTTTTATTTACATTTGCAAAGAAGTATTTTACTTAAATTTACTTTTATTAAGGGAGTTAAAAAATGAACTTAGAAAAATTGAATCCTGTTTATGGAATTAAAGATGCTCTGGCTTATACTGCTTTTGATGAAATGTCTATGAGGTACAAATTCTTAAAAGTTTGGTTAGATATATCTAATACACCTTTGAAAAGGAGAGTACCTGAAGCCTACAAGATTGATAATTTTATTTCTGTTTCTTCTTATAACTTGTTTTAGCACTCCTAAATTACAAAAAGACCTTACATAGAATGGAATTTTTGTTAAGATGTTTTAATTAGAGGTCCCAATTAGACGTAAGCTCAGAATATTTTCTTTGATTTAATGCTTACTTATGTTTTATGGTTAAATTCATAATCAAACTTGGTTGTTATAGGCTTTTTTACAGAATCAGTAAAAATTTTAGTAATTTAGTTAATATTTAACTTTAATTTAAAATAAAGGAAAGAATAAAGCCTGTCTTACCTATAGAGACTATTTTGAGAGATTAAAGTACGGACTCAATTAGATTCTAAATAGCTAAAATATTTGATGAAGGTGAAAGAATTTATTTGAAATTTATCACAGATTACGATTAAAGATTCAAAGTAGTAGTTGTTTGTATAAACTTTATTTTCTTGGGAGAAGGTAACATAGAACCAACAAGCTTGTTAAATACAGATAATCCTGATACTTATTTAAGAGTTTTCTTTGAAAAAGATGACATTTTAAAGTGGTATAAAATATTTGAATACAAAGATAAATATGTTAAAAAGTTAATTGTCAAAGAGCAAAAAAGACTTTTTTATATTGGCTCATTAAATATGGCCATGAAGTTAGAACTCTGCAAAATTTATATTAATTATGAACAACCTAAGTACTTCATTAGAGCATTTAGAATCCTATATTCTATGACAGAATAACTCTTTAATTTCAGCAAGGAAGCAGAAAACTTTATATTAATTTTTTCCTATATCTTATAAAAGCAACCAAATTTAGTCATACCAAACTAGCAAAATTAAAAAAAATATAACTTAGAAAACATAAAAGCATACTTCTACGAATGGAATAAGTAATCAATTTTTTTTCACTTGTTTAAATAAATAAATAACTCTTATGAATGATTTATTTGAATAAATTTTGATATTTTCATCAATTTAATTTGAAAAATCTCAAGAAATAATAATTTGCAATGCATTAAAAATTAAACTTATTATTTCAAATATGATGATAAAAAATAATTAAAAACTTTAGATGGCTAAAGCAACTGAATAATTCAACTTATTTAGTTCAAAAATAGACTTATTATTAAAAACAAAAAGATAAATTATTTAAAAATAATAATTTAAATTTATTTCCTTTACATTAATTGGATATTTTATAAAATAGTTCAATCAAAAAACTTTTGTACAGCTATGATAATATTTATTTTGAAAGTTTGAGTCCAACTGTGATTAATTAACTCAACATCCTAGAATTAGCTTATGAATCTAGAAGTAAGAAAATCAAAGACTTCCAAAACCCACTTTTGAAAATAGCTGGAATCTGCTCTATTATGGGTAAATCTATCAATCACTAATTAAACTTTTTTTTAAAAGCATTATTAATAATTTTATTAAAGTTTATTTTGTATCAATAGCTGATTCGATGATATTGACTCACAAAAATCTTTTATCAGAAGATTATGATTTTGATATTCTATGGGGTTGATAAGATTAATTAAATTTTAAATAAAAACTATTTATTACAATTACAACTTCAAATAATAATTTATTGAATATAATATTAAAATATTAGTCAATATTTATATTCAAGCTATAATTCTTATAATAAATCATCTAATAGCAATATAATTAAACATTTTTTTATATTTTAACCATTTTTTAAATTCCAATAATACTTATGAATAAAATGTTTGATTACTTTACTTAAAAATTTATGGTAAAATAAATAACTTTTTAATGAAATAGCTATTAAAGTGTAAGCGTATTGATAAGATTACTATGAAAATTAATTGATTTGTAAATAGTCTTGAGTATTATAAGATGGAAATTAAGAAAATTTTGAAAGAATTGATTAAATTTGTTTTGTTTATTTTTTAATATTTATACAATGATTTATTATAACATTTAAATAAAATAGCTTATTTATATGTGTAAGCATATCGATAAGATTACTATGAAAATGAATTGATTCATAAATAGTTTTCAGTATTATTCTGGAAATTAAGATAACTTTGAAAGAATTGATAATATCATTAAATTTGTTTTATTTTTTAGTATTAATACAATGATTTATTATATTTAAATAAAATGTTTGCTTATTTTACATAAATATTTTTGGTAAGATAAATACTTTTTAATGAAATAGCAATGAATGTGTAATCATTTTGATAAGATTTATATGATTAATGTATTTATAAGTAGTATTGAGTATTTTTGTATGGAGATTAAGATAATTTTGAAAAGAATAATATTAATTTGTTTAGGAACCATATATTTGAAATAAATAATAAAAAGAGAATGGCTAATAAAATACGAAATTAATTCATTTAAGCTGGTAATAAATAGCTACTCCAATACCAAGTAAAATAATTATCAAAACAAAATCAAGGCAGCATTTTGATGGAGATCTATATGCTTTGACTATACTTTTTAATTTATCGTTTGAGTTGATAAGAACGCTTTCTGTTTTGGTCATTTCAGCTTCAAGTTATTTACATTAATCAATAGTGTGTTGAATAGATTCTCCTATTTTTTCTGCTTTTGCTTTAAGATTAAGTACACCGTCATTTAATTAATCTAGAATTCTTTCTTAGAGCTAATCAGCTTCTTCGATTTCTCTCATTTAATTCTTTTCTAAATCAGTTAAATCTCTTCTAGCACCCTTCTATCTAGCTTAGAATCCAATTTTAGTGGTAGAATCATTGTTAATTGTATTACTATCATCATATGAAGACATATCATTATCATTCTTAAACAATAAATTATTAAGAGTAATGTACTACTAATGAAGATTATCATATATTTTCTATCTCTTTTGGAATAAATTTTCATCTTTTGATCTGTTTTTCTTCAAGTAATCATTCATCTTAACAATATTTTGATTGCATACTACCATTTTATTCTTAATTTCAAATTCCAATTTGATCAATTCAGTATTTCTGGTTTGAAATAATTATTTCTAGTCAATTTTCTTCTAAATATCGAAAAATAACTGGATGACCACGTCCTTAAGGCCTGTGAACTCATCATAATTCTTTTTTTTCTCATCAATATATTCTTTTCCTCCAAGCTTCCTGTCCATGTCGTAAAGCTTCTCCATTAAATAAGATATTTTTGATGACATTTTTGTAATTATTTAATTTCTTTTTTAATAGTGTAATCAAGTATTTTTTTATTGAAATATATTGTTTTTTGTTATTTATATCCCTCTATTTTCTTGTATATTTTTTTATCACATTACATAAGCCAAATAAGAGGTTTTCACTCACTCTTTTTAAGGATAGTAATAGTTTGCAATATATTTACAAACATTCTTATTAATATTTATACCAATCTTTACTTGTTGAAACAAAGCACATGCTTTTTAGCTATTAAATTGCAAAAAACTTTACATTTGAGAATTTCAAACTCTAAATTTTATTAACAAGAAACATATCTAATTTCAAGTAAAAAAAAGGATAATCTTAAATAATAATAATCATGGTTTTAACCAAAATAAAAGTAATATAAATATTATGATTAATATTTACTTTTTCAAGGTAAAAAAATATTATGATTAATATTTACTTTTTCAGGTAAAAAAATATTCTTTATGCTTTTAGAATGCCAAAATATTTATTTCACAATTCAATCAAGTAAAAATTAACTCCTTTCTCTGCAAAAAAAGCAATCTTTATTATTTTTTGAATTATTACATAACCATAAATATTTTTTTTCATAATTCTATCCATTAATAAATTTATAAATTTATTCAAGATTAGCTTTTTTATTTATTTTTTAGATCTGCTTTTTATTATCATTAACAAGTACTCATATTAATCTAAAATTTAGTATTATTTTTCTTTTAAAACTAGATGCTAATAATTTTAAATAAACTGTCCATGAGTACATAAGTAAAGTTTATTTTTAAAGAATATAATAGATAATTAATTCCTCTAAGCATTTATTATATTTAGTTCAAATACTATGATAAAATTTTTAAAAAAAGGGTTAATTAAACAATCTATTAGTAAAGTCTACTTTTTAAAGAATATATGTGTACATTCATCATTAAATGGCACTTTTAACTAAATCAAATTTTTTAAATATTTTTAAGATTCTAAAATTTATTATTTTGTTACTTTAGTATTCTTCATTAAATTTCCTATCTTTTCCACTATTTACAGTGAATTTTTTACTTTTTTTTAATATGAGTTACAATAGATAAAAAATAGGATTTATAAAATTAAATAAATTAAAAAGAAAATTAATAGAATTAAGAAAGATTGGTTACTTTTAAAGCAAAATTAAGTAATCTTATCAATTATTGATTGATAAAATTTATTATAAATCAGAAAAAAATAAGATGGAAATTGAACTATCAAATTAGGAGTTAATATTTAATTTATTGAATCAAATTATCATTGATTTCTACAAAATTAGTAACATTGCAACAAACGATAGAAGTTTACTTGGAGATGATTAATTTTTACATTAATTTTCCAATAAATGGGATAAGACATTCTTAAAAATTACTGATTTAAGGAGAAATTTAACCTAAGAATTCTTTCTAAGTCATTAACTTTAGATTAGGAAGTAAAATCAAATGCACTTATTCAAGATTTACAAAAAATTTAAAAAGAATAATTAAAGTAAGAATAAAAGCCATAATAATGTGCTGATTTAGAAATTTAGATAGCTGATCTAAAAAGAGAAGGATGCTGCAAAAATTGATGTATTCATATTATCGATTCTCAATAAATTTATGAATTTATTAATGAATTTTAGAAGTTATATACTTATGCTCAAGAACTTACAACGTTCATAGAATATAAAACAAATAGAAGAAAATCTAAAGGTAATTTGTATAACCAATAATCTTAAAATACAATAGTGGATTATTTCTTTTGTGAAAATACACATAATAATGATAAAAAGATTAAGATTTGCCTTGATTTATATGCCTTTTTGCATTCACTAAGTAAACGTAGTTTATCTAGAAGAGTATAATATTATAAAGAAAATAATTAATATTTTCAACCTAAGAAAAGACTATCAGTAATAACTAAAGAAGAGAATAATAAGTAAGAAGAACTTGATAATTTCATTTCAAATTATATTGAAGAAATCATTTACCCTAGTCCAAAAGATGGAAGAAATGTTTTACCTTAATCATTTACATTTGAAAATTTGTATAAGGAATATAAATTAAAATCACTGTATCCATATAAAAAACTAAAAGTTTATTTTAGATATAAGCAGCTAAACTCAAGTTTAAAAAGGTAAAGCATTTATACTGATTATTGTGATAGCTGTACTTTATTTTGTAAGAAGATAATTAAATGTAAAGAGGAAGAAGTCTTATAAGCATTAAAACAAGAAAATGAAGAGCATCTTAATATAACCAAAAATGAAAGGGCATATTAAAAAATGAATATAATGGAGTCTAAGCTATTTAATGAAAATGAACAGTAAATAATTTATTTAGACTGGCCATAAGATATTTTACTTTTTTTACTTCCAAAATTGAGAAAATAACTTGGAAAGCTGTATTTTTTAAGTAAGCAAAAAATTGGACTACTATCAATTGTTAATGAAAAAATAGGAAAGGCTACATTCTGTCCACTTTCTGATAATGACATTCATTCGTTTTCAAAGAGGTTTAATACCACAATCTCACTTTTGTTTCATTACATTCATACTTATATTAAAAAATGTAATCGGCTAATTATCTACATGGATAATTGTCCTGGAACAAATAAAAATAATTATGCTTTTTAATTTTTTTACTATTTGGTACACAATAAATAGTTATTTTAAGAGATTTAAATAAGTTTTATGGTACCAGGACACACCAAATTTAGTCCAGACCGCTCATTTAGCTAATTAAAAAATATAATATAACATTTTAGTGAAGATTTAGAAACATATATGATGATTTAGTGAAAATAATAACCAAAAATGGATAAAGTAGTAACCATCATTCGTGTCAAATAAATTAGAAAGTGAGTGTTAATTAAGGACTGAAAAAAATAATTTAGCTCTTATTTCAATAAAGTACCTTCAAATCTATAATATTTTAATAACAACTTTTATAGATTAAATAAAAAATTTAAAGAAATTGAATATTTTTATTCAAATTTTGAAGAATTCTCTGATACAGATATCAGAAAATAAACTCATACTGAAATTGAAAAAGAGCCTGAAATATTATTCATAAACCAGGGATAGAGTCAAGAAAAAAAGATTTATAAAGGATCTCATAATTTATTCATTAAAATAATATTGATAGTTTTTGGAAATATATTTGTAAATGAAAATTTACAAAAATAAAATAAGCATAAATTTTTATATATTCCTTAGTTTTGCATAAATTGATATCCAAAAGATAGAAAATCTTTTAATTCACATAAAACTTCCCAAAAAAATATGAAAAAAAAAATCTTTTGATGGTTAAATTTTTTATTTAGTTAAAAGTGCCATTTAGTTATGAATGTCATGTCATATTCTAGTCAAAATCGTAGAATTAAAAAATGAGATAAAATTATGATGTAAATTTAATAATAGCTTTTTTTTAAAGAGTTAATTCTAAATTTAAGTTTAGTCTCATGAGGTTTTTAGATTAATTTAAACTAAAATAGAAATTTATGGTAATTATTAGCTATTTTTATTCAATATGAAATCATTAATTACTTTTATTGATTTCTCTATTTTAAGGTAAGCTTTTTTTATCATAGAATTCAGTTTAAAACAAACAAATAAGTCCTCAATCAAATTTATTAATTTATTTAAGAAACAATTTTGATCAACTGATCCTTTCAATTAGGGTGATTAATCACTAATAGTTTGATTTTATTCCAATAGTAACATGCATGAATTGTCAAAAAACTTCTTTTGAAATTATTTTATTTTAAAATTGAATAAGTTATATTGCAAGTTTGTTTCTTTTACTTAAGTTAAGATTAATCTAAGAAATAATTGGCAAGTAATTCAAATAGAAAACTACCAGCAAATAATTAATCAGTTAACAAAAAGTATGTTTTCTTAATTAATTTTTGATTTTATATCACTTCAGATTAAATTTGATTCATTCATCAAACAACTAAAAAGTATTTGTAACTCAGCAAAAAAATAAACAAACATTTAAAAACAAATAAATTGAATTTTTATAAGAAAAATATAGGCATATAATTCGTAATTGGTTAAAAAAACAAACCAATAATTGATTTTGATTTATTTATTAACTAATTAATTAATTGATCTAACAAATTAATAATTGGTAATAAAGATTAATAAATAACAAGAGATAAAGGCAGATTGTTTTTTGTTTTGAAAATCTATAAGTAAATTAGTAAGTTTATTAGCTTCTTCCAATTTGGTAGAAAGATAGATAGTCAAGCTTTGACATACGCTAGAAGAAGGATATACACTATTTGATATGATAGAAAATTCTACTTTTAATACTGATGTTTATGAAAGGGCTGTAATTTCTTTTAAGACATAAAGAAGAGTTCTTATAAAATATGGAAAGGTCAGCAAATTTAAGATTACTAGGTATTATGTGTTATAAAACGAGTTTTTATTGTATTATAAAAATGCGAAATGTGAGAAATCTATCAGTTCTTTTAGCTTAGCTAATTGTTAGTATTCTAAAGATTAGTCAAAAGTTAAAAAAATAAATTAATCAATTAAAGTCATAACATCTGATAGCAAAAAAACATTTTGGCTACATCCTATTTCAAATGATGAGTTATATTTACTTGAGAGGTATATTAAATTTGTAAGCGAAGGTAAATTTAATAATGATCAAGTTATTTAGCAGCTTTTAATTGATCCTTTATCTAAATAAGATAAGCTTACATCTGCTTATTCTTCTCACTTATAGATAGCTTTTACTACTAATTAAGCTTCAATTTAAAATACTCATATTAACAGAAGTTCTTAACAATGTAACTAAGATGTGATGACTCCTAATACAAAATAGTAAACTCAGGTAAATAGATTTTTGAATGGAGTCTTAGTTTATGAAGAGGATTAAAACTCAGAGAATGGAAAACAAAATATAAACATGAGCTATTACAGCTAAATGAGACAATTAGAACCATAAACTATTGGATACTAGATTACTGAAGATAAATTCTAACAGTAGAAATTATGTTAGATAAAATAGACTGAGATAGAATAAATTTAAAAGGAATAAGAAATATCTCAAACAGAAAATTAATTCTCAAAAAGAAATACACTGAGAGATTATAATTAAAGAAATTCAAAAGAGCAAATAGAATTTTCACAAATGATTCAAATTGTTAAATAGAATTCAATTCAGAATTTTCAAAAGTCGCTTTCAAAGGGCTCAGTTCATTAGGAAAATTTTAATGATAAAATTGATCCATAAAGTTAAAAATTGAGTGAAGAAGAATATTTGTAGGCATAACAGATGCTTAAAAAGAGTTTCATGTCTCCATTATTCAATTAGCAATAAGGCAATTTAAATTATGGAAATAACAATCTTTAAAGTGCTAATTAGCTAAATAATGAATACTTAATTACTTTAGGGTAGATGAGCTAGAATAATATGTTTACTAATCAAGGTAATTTAAGTATTGATAATAAATAAAACATCAGCATTGAAAAATTCAATGGAAATACTATTAGTCAGATATTTAAAAATATTGACAATAATGTCAATATTAATCCAATTGCTGAGAGTGGAAATTTTATTACTAGTCCAGGTAATTACAAGATGAATTCATTACAACATGCATAAGCTATGCTGGATAAAGACCTTAGTGCTATCATAAAACCAAATGATCACTCAAATTATCTTGATATTGATGCTGATTTGAAATTCTCTAGCGATGAGGAATACTCTCATAATAAAAATGAAAAGCTTGAATCGGTTAGACTTAAATATGAAAGTCTTTCACCAAATGCAAACAAGGGATATCAATTCGGAAATGGTCATTAAAATAATAATATATTTAATTTAAATAATATAAATAAAAACAAACTAATTAACTAAGTCAGCACTAAGCTTTTTTAAGATAACATTGAAATTGAGAATATTAATACAAATAATATAAGCAATAATGGTCTTTTTTTTGGTGTTTCAAATAATAGCAATGTTCCATCAAGCAGTAAAGGATTGATTGGAAATCCTACTTGCTCTACTTCAGCAACTTAAAATATTACTTCACCATAAATGAAATAATACAGATATTCCAACTCTTTGAATAACATGCAAAATAATTTATAAGCAAATTAACAAGATCATAATAAAAACATTTAATAAGGACCATGTAATTTAAGTTCAAGCACTCTTTAGAATATCTTTTTCCCTGAAAGTTAAAAATATTATACAGAATCTCCTCAAGGTTCTTTTTTCTCTCACAAGGTAGATACAAACACAAACTTTTAGGATGCTGCAATTAACAATACAAGCTAAAGATTTTAGCAACAAAAATAAAGATAAGTAAAAGATCATGCTAATTTAAGTGATGTGCATGATATTACTGATTAAGAAAACATATCTTCTGATGATGAAGAGAAAGTGCCCTCAACTTAATTTTTTATTAAATAATAAGTTTTTTTTGCTGGTGCTTCTAAAATATTTATGGAAGATGGATTTTCTTCAAATGGTTTGCCTTAGCAATCCTAAAGAAATAGTAAAATTGGAGTTATTTCTAATTATTCTTTTGATAATAAAACATTAAGTGATACAGATTTGTTTGATTAGGTTGAAGGAAATTTTCAAAAAAGTGCTATCGATATTATCAAAGAAGAAGAAGAAAACAAAAAAAAAATGAAATAAATGAAAAGAGGTAGTGAAAATCTACACAATAGTAAATCATCTAGTTTCTTTAGCCAATAGCATGCAGCAATAAAAAAATAATTTGATAATAAAGAGGAAAATATTCATTAACACTAGTAATATAACAATGCTCTACAAAAGAAGAATCTTCAAGCAAAAATAAATTTGAGATATGAAGAACCAAGTGCTTAAGGAGGAGATAAATATGAAGAATAAATTTAAAAACAACAATAAGAAGAAGAATAAATTCATAAAAATAGCTAAATAGATGAAGATGTAGGAGATTACTTAGATGATGAAGATGATGCTAATCGAGCAATAGCTAACAACGTAACCTACATAATTGAAAAATACAAAGAATAAAATTATTATGAAAAAAACGTTGCTCTATTCAGTGCAAGTGGGAATATGAAAAGAAATGATTTAAATAATTCTCAAGAACAACCTTAATTTAAAAATCATTATGAAAAATAAGTATAAAAGAGAATGAATAATCATATGCATACAAAATCTAGTTCTGGATTTAGATAAAATGCATCCAATTCTAAAAGAAGCTTCTCAAATGTAACAATCGACACTGATAAATGCAATAATGAAGTAAAAAAATTCAATCAAAAATTTTTAATATTTGTTTAATAATTTGTTTTAAAAAATTAGTACAGTTAAAATACACAAAAGGAGCCTCAAATAAAAGACAAAAAAGAGTTCTATAATAAGAAAAACATAATTGGATATATTGTTCCTAAAATGGAGGATAAAATACCTTATTTAAATCATTAGTAGGATGAATACTCAAAAACCATAGTTAAATAACAAGTTTCTATTGATAAATGTTACACTGATGGGTATTATTACTTGTGGAGTTTCCAATTTACTAATTCCCAAGAAATTTTCAAGATTTACAGAGAATAAAATATCAATTTTGAATATGCTTTGCTTGAACATAATCTTTTGAAAATTATTGTTACTGGTAACAAAGATTTGATTGCAACAACTGAATAAAAATTTGCAGAGTTTTAAGAATATCTTATTGCATGCTAAAAAGATGTATAAAAAAAGGGGGATAAATCTAAAATAAAATGTCTTTAAGGTATTTCTTAAATAACAATAGATCTTATTAAATCAGAAACATATTTAGTCAGAGGCTTGTTGTAAGCATTTTTAAATAATAAATTTTAATCATTCATTTAGTTCAAAAATGCTTACTAAACATTCCAAAAAGTAAAACAAAAAATAGAATCCTCTACCCCTAAAAACTAGACTACACATGAATATTTAAAGAATAGCGAATACGATGTATACACTAAAAGCAAATTTTATTTCATATCAGGACTCTTCAATATTGGGCTCTCTATGATTCCAAGCTACTTCCTTAAAATCCTCAGTTTAATTGGTATTTAGCCTAATAAATCGTATGGATATGAATGCTTAGAAAAATGCATAGAATTACAATCAATACGTTCTTCATATGCCTCTCTTTTACTATGCATAGAATATATAGAACTCAACCCAAATGTTGAAAAGTCTATTTTACTTATCAAAAAAATGATAAAAAGCCTTCCGTAATGCCCTTTATTTTACTGGATGGCCTCTCTCCTTTCTTGGAGATATGCAAAAGTAATTCATTAATTCATTCATTATTTAATTAACTAATTCTATTTAAAAAAGCCTGATGATGCCCTTACTCTAATAAATAAGAGTTTATGGAATTGTGGTGAATCTTTAAGTTAAGTCTCCTTTTACCTTAAATTTGAGAAAGGATGGTATAATGTTTCTCAATTTGATTGGAAATAAGCTCTTGATCTCTTCCAAGAAATTGTTTTTATGGCTATTGATTTTGATAACTTTGATATGGATCTTTTAAACTCTCTCGCCCATCAAAAGAAACTTCCTGAGGCACCTAAATTAATGGAAAAATTCATCTAAAATGCTAAACATAAACATAAAGAAAAACATAAAATAATTTTACCTCATAAGTGTTGTTTAGCTGCTCTAGTTGCATGTTGCTATCAAGACTAAGGAATGATTGATAATATGGAATTGTGGTTCCTTATGACCTAATATCTCATTAAGGTATTTATTTTCAGAAAATTAAAATTATTAGTTTATTTATCATTTTCATTTAGATTTTTTATAAATATACCACAAAAAATCATATTTTTAACTTAAACTTTCAATTTTTTGCCAATTTCACTAAAATATTTAATTTTTTCTATTTTTACAAAATTTATATTGAAAGTTAAGTATGAAATTTTTACAATTCACAATAAATAAATATTATTTTTATTTAAAAATATTTAGAAAAGTTAAGAACATAAAACTGGAGTTGATGAAGATATAACTAAGTTATGTGCCAAATATATCAACAGATAAAACAAATAATTAATAAAATATGAAGTATTATACTTTGTTAAAGAAATAACAAAACTTAGGGATGATATGCTTAATAAAATGGTTGAAGAAATTTAGTTCTATTATGAATCAGAATATGGAAGCATTTAAGATATATTTTATAAGAACATTCTTAAAAATAACACCTAAAAATCAATAGATTTTGGTAGTACAATTTTCCTTAGAATAGTATCTGGATGTTTACAGTAAGATTTTAACATGGTTTATCAATCAGGCAAAATTTTAGACAAAATAGCTGAATTTATTCCTACTGATCATCATTACATTTTACATCATTCATACCATTGGCTTGCCCGTTGCTAATAATAATAAAATCTCTTCTCTAATGCTAAAGATAATCTTAAAAAGTGTCTTAAATATAAAAAATGTGAGTTTACTCTTGAAAACAAGAGCTAAAAACTCCTTACAGAAATAGACTTTGCAAAATGAAAAATATGTTAGCAAAAATAAGCAAGCAAACAAACAAAAAAAGAAAGAAATCTACTAATTAACTAACGAATAATTAATTTTTTTCAAGAATATTCAAATTTGAATATTTCTTAAAACATAAAATCCAATAAAAATAAATTAGGAGATTTAATAATTCCTAAATAATTAATTAAAAAATAAATATAGAACAAATAATCATGTAAATATATAATTAATTTAACAACAATATAAATAATATCATAAATTGTATGAATTGTGTCTATATTAGTAAGTTATTTATATTATTATTCAAAAAGAAATTTCTTTTAATTTTTGATCTCATTATTATTATTAGCTTCCCATTTTAATTATTATTAGCTTCCCATTTTAATTATTATTAGTTTCCCATTTTAATTATTATTAGCTTCCCAT
>JH720297.1:1290915-1340125 GCA_000231825.2 Tetrahymena elliotti 4EA
CCATTTTAATTATTATTAGCTTCCCATTTTAATTATTATTAGCTTCCCATTTTAATGATTATTTATTTAACAATTATTTTATACAATTCAAAACCAAATTGAGAAATAATTTATTTCTAATCAAATATGATTTCTATTTTTAGTAATATTTTTTGAAAGTAATTAGATGTAAAAATAGTTTTTGGTTTACAGGTATTCTCAATAACATTTTGTGTTAAAGTATGAAGAATAAAAAATAAAATCCCTCTTCTAAATAAAAATAGTTATGAGTAGAGAATTGAGATAAATGAAGATAATTGAAAGAGAATGTATAGATGGAATGAATATGTTATGGAAAAATAAAAAAATTTATGGGTAAACATAAACATAGATTTTTACTATTAAATTAGAAATATTTATATTAAAGTATTTGATTTAAATTAAAAATGCTTTTTATTCTTTTGACTTCAATTTTCGACTTCCATTTAGTTAGCAGTAGCAAACTATTTTTTTTAAATTAATAATTAAAATTATTGCAGGGAAAGATTTTAATTTACTGTATCTAATTGTTATAAGTATGAGAGAACTCTATCTTCAGATAAAATTGTGAAGTTAGAATTAGCGCCAACAAAGGCAATATCAACACTCTAAGGCGATAATCTAAAATATTTAGTTAAAAATGTAAATCCTTTTTATTCATTGAATATTATTATGTTTACTCTTCTTCTCCTTGGTTGGCTTTCTTAAGAGCAGATAAACCATGTAAAATAAGAGTATTGAGATCAGTTTCCTTGAATAATTCTAAATTATTTTCTAAATAGGTCTTGGCAGATTATGAACGAGATCCAATAGATTAACCCTAAAATAAAAGAATAAATGAGTAAATAACTTCAATAGGCATTTTTTTAAATTAGTTTACATAGAATTCGTAGAAGTCACCACTGGGTAAAGTCTAGAACAACTTAGGACCATCAGCCTATAAATTAGATAAATAATACTTAGAATCACATCAAAATATGGATATTAAAAGATTACTTCTTAAGCAATAATCAAAGTACCAACACCATAAGGTCTCTTACCATAAGTTTAAGTCTTGTGTTATGATTCTTTTAAATAATTTTAAATAAATGAGCAACTCATTCAATATATTTTGAATTGTAATTAATTTCATTTATTAATTGCCAGCATTGTATTAAATTAAAAATATCTTCTACTTTCATTGAATTTATTCAATTTGTTATTTTTTTAATATTTAGAATTGAATGCTATTTGATTGATTCTTTTCTGTTTTTAATAGGCTTTACTTATAAAATTGCTAGCTATATTGGTTTTGTAGTGATAAAAATTCGTTAAGTTTTTAGCTTGATCTTTAATTGAATTCCCAAATAATTTAATATATTTGAATTACTTTCAGAAATTTTAATGACTAATCTCTATAAAGGATGTTAGCTTCCATATACATATTTATGGTTAAGACATTCAGTTCTCATATATTTACAAATGACTCCTATTATTGTTTATATATTTACATTTATTTAAAATTCACTGACTTATATTCAATTTGTTTACTTGCATCAGCAGTGATACCTGCAACACCCATACCAATTTTATCATCAACTTAGAAAATCTTTTCTTAGTAACCAGAAAGTTTGCTGTTAGATCTCTTCTAAGCAACTAAAACCTTTTAAATTATTTAACAATCTACTTAGAATTTTGCTTGTAAGTATTTATTTATTTGAAAATTACTGCAAAGTTTTTGGATCTTAAACCTATTGTAATAGAACCTTGATCGATAGCTTTAGTGGCATAGTCAACCTTTATTTAACAATAATTTAATTATTTACTTAATTTGAAACATTTTCTATTTTAAATCTGATAAGCATTTAATTTATATTTATGTAAGACATAGAGTCAATACAAAATATTCACAAAATGTAAAAGTGCGAACTAGAATCTGCAAAAATGAGCATGCTTTATGAAGATAGATTTAAAAGAGAATGTGCTTTTATAAACAGTACCTAAAGGAGTTTTCCGTTAGTAGACCAAGTGGAACAATCGGTATCGTATAAATTGATATTTGATGACATTTGCTATTTGATTTAATATTATTTATTACTTTAGAAATCTTTTTATTCCTTTCGTTTTTTATTTATAAATTTTTTATTTTTTGTTTAAGTGTATATTTTTTTGCTTTTTTAAGATAAGATATTATCTTATTTCTTCATTCATTTTTCAAAAAAATATACATACATACTCCTAAATTTAAAAAAGGAAAAAAAAATACAAGATCATATCTTCTAATAAATATCACATTATCTTTAAATAAAATATCATTCTGATCTTCGATTTTATCCGAAAAACTGTCGATTCATCATTCTTCTTCTAATCTAGTTTATTAATTAAAGATCTTTATGAATGAACAGCTATTTATTTTTCTTTATTTTTTGTTATTACATACCCATTTCTGCTTTAAATTAAAATATTTTATTATTTTTTTTCATCAAATTTAAAATAGAATTTTATTTTCTTTTTATTAAAAAACATTATTTGAAATGAAAAATGAATTAAAGAAATTAATTTTCAAAATATTAAATTGAAATCTAATTATTTTTTTAATTTAAACTCATTTTATAAATATTTAATTGCATTAAAATAATTAATTCATTCTTTAAATATTCTAATCTCTTTAAAAAAAAAGTAAATATTTTGCATGTTTTGCTTAAAATAACTAAATTATTAAAAATATATTATTATTAGCTGAGTATTGTATTTATAAAATCTAAAAATTGAAAAATAAAGATATAACTAAAATAATAAATAAAAATGAAGATGCCATTCATGTTATTGCAAAATAAGAAATATTTGATTTATGAATAAATTAAATTATCCATCCTTGATTATATAAACTAAACGAGACTACTTGGACTTCCTTCCAGGTTGCATTTTTGGTTTAAAAAATGAGTAAATTAAAAAATCTAATAATAAAATAATTTTAATTGCTTCTTTGTTATTCAAATCAAATCATCTCATTTTGTAGTTGTTATTCTGTAAATATTTAGTTTTTTTAATTAACACAATTTATATTTTAAAGTGTAACTTATTTTTTCTAAACTATAAAAACTGAAAAATATATTGATAATTCATACAATAAATAAAATAAAACAAAAAAATCCATCAATGATATCACACTTAAAAATCTAGATCAAATATGACATTAAATAAATAATTCATTAATTTTGGTATTTTATTTGGTTTTATAAAAGAACTTAATTAAAAAATTTAAAAGTAAAATAATTTTTTAAATTTTACAAATCTGCAATTTCAATTTCAAAGTTGTAATTAAGCTGGATAAATAATTTTTTGGTTGTTCTGAGAAATTTAACAGATAAATTTTTTATCTACTTATTTATATTTTTATAAATCTAAATGAATTTAAAATAAAGAATTAGTAAAATAATTTAAATGACTCTTTTAAATTTTAGAATAAAAACATTTTTACTTTACATTAAATTTGGATTTATATTTAATTTTACTGGAATATATTGGAGCAAAGAAAGAGTTGATAGTAAAAAATGAAAGAATTTAAAAACATTTAGAAATAAATTTGAAGTTTTAATATATTATTAATTAATTAGTAAATAAGTTTTTTCTTATTCGATTTAGTTTCCAGTGTTAGTTAGTTGGTTAATTAAATAGCAAATTTATAAATATATTTTGGTTTATCCTGCAGAATTATTATTTAATCTTGTATTTACCAACCAATATTTATTTTGTGGCAACAAATTAGATATTTGATATTCATATATTCATATACAACATTATTTTTTGGATAGTAATTATTAATAAACAAACAAAAATAAATAAATAATTTAACAGGAAGGATTAAATATAATAATTACAGAAAACTTAAAAAGATGTGGAATACTATTTCAACTAATAAGCTACTTGAATAGAGAATTAAATATAATGTAAAAATAATTTATCTTTCTTATGTTGATAAACATACGTACGATTGAGCTAAAATGAATTGTTAATTTATAATAGGAACATTAAAAACATAGAAATACTCTGAGCTGTGTTAAAACAACACTTGACAACAAATCACCTTATTGTCCATCTTTTATTAAAAGCAAATCTAAATAAAAATAAATTAAATCAGGTAAATGACTCAGTTTTGAATTTATAATTCATATTTTCTTTTTTAATAAAATACATAGAATAACTCTAAGATCTATATAAAAATAACTAAATTCTTTTGACGAAAATGTTGAAAATTGAAAAAAATCCTTCAAGAAAACTTAACGCTGATATACTTTATGGTGAATATAGAAGCGGACATGTTGCACCAGAATCAATATAAAGAGCTAATTTCCTTAAAAAAGTTTAAGAAGAAAATGATGTAAATTATAAATTAGAAATTTATCAAAAAAAGCATTAAAATTTATTTGAGTTTAGATATGCTTTAATATTCTTAATGCTAATTAGTCAAATTAACATTTGTTTTATAGTATATATATTAGAGAATGAGTACAGTTCAGTCTAATTATAGTCAAAAAAATTGGGAAAAGCACAAAAATAAAGATATATACATGTCATCTAAAATATCTTAAAATGCCAGTAAATGATCTTTACTTTTTTTTTCTTTAATTAATTAAATAATTTTATGGATAATATTAGGAAGAGGAGTCTTAGTAGATTATTCAAATGCTAGATCTTTCAGTAGATCTTAAACTAATTTTTATGATTCACGTTATTCTGCAAATAGAAAATGTAAATTTTTTTATATCTTTGAAAAATTACATAATGAAATTTCATTTAATTGATAAACAAATAGCTTTAAATGAGATAAGGTCTAGTCATGATATGTCTGGTGATTCTAGAAATAGTCATCATTTTTCATAATAAAAATTATAAAGACCGATGACCTATAGTGGTTCTAAAACTTCTTTTACAAATCTTGATAGAATGTAATACATATGAATTAAAAATAATAAATAAATAAACTGTTTCAAATAAATATTTACTCTAAATAAATCTAAAATTATTTACTAATTTCTCTCTTTGTTTTAAAGTAATTGCATTTATAAAATTCGTATTATCTATTAAGTAAAAAACTACTTTTGAAGTATTCATGGAAAATCTCAATATATCCACAAAAATATTAAAAATCATTTATATGAAGCATTTTTTAATAATTTTTTTACTAATTATTATTTTGTGTCTATTGTTTTTTAAAGAGTAGGTGATAACTTTATTTATTTAAAATCTATTTTCGAAGCAGAGTTGCTCTAAATTAGTAAAAAAACTAATTTTGTAATTTTAATTCAAAATCTCAAAAAAGTATTTATGATAAGAACTCTGTTTTCAAAATTAGTAAATTAAAAATTTATAAATATTTGTATTCTCTATCTAGAAAAATTTAATGACAATCCTTTTTATTTAGAAAATTAATATAATTATACATAAGAAACAAATCATTTTAAAAAAATTTAGTCGGTATCCTACAAGTTAATTTAATGTTCGTTTAGAATTTGATAAAGATGCAGTCCTATATAAATTGAAATCAAATTAAATTTATTATCTTCTTAATAAATGCTTTTTTTTAAAAATAGAGATCAAGAAGACAGAGAAAGTTCCTTTTGACTTTTTAAAAAATATATAATATAATTTAAATAGAGAAGTATTTTTGATAGCACAAATCATAACCATAAAAAAAGATATATTAGAGATGAAATTATATTAGATAGAAGAGAGAGTTGAGAGATATCAATCTACAAATTTAATAGTAGGTGCTTAACAGTTTAGTGACATTTAATTTTTTCATGATAAATGAAGCTAGTTTGTATTAATAGTTTAACTTATCAATATTGGAATATTAAAATTTACAAACAAAAAAATCAATAATATTTTATTAAATTAATTTTTACTCTTAAATTATTTTGAGAATATCTTTTTTTTCATAAAGCAAGCAGCTTTTGTAGAAGAATATGAATTAAAAAATAATTTAATTTTAAAATCTAAAATAATGTATGTATTAAGACATACACTATAAATAATAGTCAAATACTTGAAGAGTTTTTGGATTGCCAAAACTAATCAATATATTTACTTCTCTCAACATAAACATAGAGAAATTAATGAGAAAGAATTCAAGAGAATATCACAAAATAGTCAGAAGATTAATATTTTAGAATAAATTTTGATGATTATTTAAAGCTGATAAGAAGATAATATTATTTGAATGATTTTGAAATGATTGTTTCAAGGCCTGAATAAGTTATTTGTTTAATATGAGAAAGACTACATAAATTATAAAAACAAATGAACTAAAATATAATATAATTTTAAATAAATTTAAATAGTTTTTATTCCTATTTAATTAGGTGAATAGATCACCTCCAATTATTGAAATAGTCCTTAGCCTTATTTTTGAGGACATCTAAATTATCTTTGGCTTTGAATAACATATTTTTAACTGATTCTAACTTATCTATTTTTATTATTATTTTTATTGATTAACATTACATTTTTTACTATTAATTTTACCTGAACCTTATTGGTCATCATCTGGAATTTCTTCTTCACCATAAAATGCTCTACTTGAAATAGATTTAGCTCCATTAAATTTTTAAAAGTTTTCATTTTAGCTTCTATAATACAAAAATTTTAATTAAACAATTTGTTTGTTTATTTGGAAAAATTACTCATCTTAATGCTTAAAGAAATCGCTTGAAATAGCCTTAACATTATTATTTTGTTTTAATTTATTAAGTTTATCTTGTGCTTCTTTTTAATCGTTACCAAAGCTAGAATAGTTTGTGTTGCTATTACTGCTACTTGAATTTTATGATTGCTATTGTTGCTTTTTCTTTTCTTCTTGCTCTTCTTCGTAAAGCTTGAAATCATATGCATTGCTTTATTTTTTGGGAGATTCTTTTTTGGCAGCAGAAGAACCATCATCAATAACTAAACTGTCAAAATCAAAATCATCAACTTTTTATGCTTTAACTCCCTTTTTAGTTGTCTTACCATCCTTTTTGCTATTTAGTAAATAAATTTAATTCATTCATTATATTGCTCTTGTAATCTTTCCTATTATTTCTCTATAAAATTTAAATATTAAAAATTACCTTGTAAAGACAACTTTCTTTTCAATAACTTGTCCAACACTATGAATATTGTTGTTCACAACTTCTTATTTTTATTCAGCTTTTTACTCTTCTGGTTCAACTTTTTTTTATTCTACTACTTCTGGTTCCTTTTTAGTAGCAAAATTTCCAAAAATATCATCTAAAGGATTCTTTTATTCAGCAGCATTGGCAGTTTAATTAGGTTTAGCTGCAGGTGCATTTTTAGACATAATACCTTCTACCTTTAATTTTATAATAATAGATAAAGCATATGTAGGTTAAACAGATATGTTTCAAACTTAACTATAACAATAAACAGAAAATATATTAATTACCTTCTTAACTAAATCGTTTTTGTAGCGTTGTGCAACATTAGATTTATAATCACAATTTTTGTTAGAATCGCTAATTAATCCATTCTTTTTAAAGTATTCAAGAGCCTTATCATTTCCTCCATTTTACATACAAAGAATTTGCTTTCTATTCCATTAATCTAAATCGATAGATCTATTTTAAAGATATTGAAAATGTTTAAAATACTTTGGTCTAGTAAGAAGCTATCTAAATGAGATTATAGCTATTAATTCTTAATATTACCTAACAAAACTGTAAGTGGGTGTGTAACTTCTATGTCTAGCAGAGCAATCGTAGCATATTAAAATACCTTTTAATTTTTAATTTTCAAATTAACACTCAATATCTATTCATTCTTTCTCGTTAGATATCTCAAAAATGAATAAAAATATTTACCAAAATAACAACTTGCCCATGTAGGATTCTTTCTATTACAATCAGCACATCTCTAATATAAAAATATTATTGTTATTTAACAATCTTTCATAGAGTAAATTATATCAACTATAAAAAAGTTGCTGGAAGCAATTTTTAATACACTCAATTAATTACATTGTTAGCAGGATTCTTTTTAAGCTCTATGAAAATTTAGTCTCTCTCTTCAGGGTCAATCATCTTTGATAAAAAATAAGCTATTTTATTGAATCCCAAAAAAGTTAAATTACTGGCTCAGTCATTTCACACTTGGTCTATCTATCTATTAACTTATTATTTTCTTTTTAAATATTTGCTTGCTTGAATAGCTTTTTTAAGATATATGTTTAACTAATTTAATTTTTAATTATTTTTAATATTTAGTGTGCCAAGTAATCTGCAGTATTCATTAACTTTTAGAAACAAACAAATAAAGTAAAAAAAACAATCTAAACAAACAAAACTATATTTTTTGATGAAATTTATAAATCTTTGAATTAAAGTGAAAAAGGCAGATGCATTCCAAATGCATTCATTCTGCTAAAAATTTACAATTCCTTTCTAAATTATCAAATAACTCTTTTTGTATAAGAATCTCTCCTCTTATTCCCTTTCATCTTTTATTGTATAAGCCTTTTAATTATTATTTTATTTTGAGTTATACTTAAAATATTGCTGTGTTTCCAGGTGTTGTTTTTATATTCCCACAATTCCTATCTTTTTAATTTTCAAAATTTACCTCAATCATTTAGTCTCTAAATAGCTTTCTATCGGCTCATTTTTTAATTTATTAATTCTTCTTTTAATTCAACAATTTTTTTATTTTTTTTTAAAAAACAAATAACCAAATAACAAAGACGTTTTTTATTTCACAAAATATGATAATTCAAAACGTAATTTGTTTCTAAAAATATAATAAAATAAAATGAAATTCAATTTATATTTGTAGATTATTTTATATACTTAATCATCTTTCTTATTTTCATTTTTTGTAATTAAATGATGCATATTTATTTTTCAAAATTAAAAAATAGATTTAAATTCATCCAAAATAATAACAAAATTAAATAATTTTTCATACAGCCAAATGATTTTTAAAATTAAAAATAAATTTTGAAGATATTCTCTCTCAAAATAAAATTGTCAATAAATAAATTTGAAATTATTAAATAATTGAGATTGTTGTTATTTTATTTTCAATAATTTCAAACTAAAATCCAAATTTATTCATAAAGAAAATACGATTCTAAAAACAATTTAACTAAAGCTTATTAACAATATTAAAAAATCATTTTAAAATATTTTAAAATAAAGAATAATGAATAAAAATCAAAAATGTAAAAGTATTAAAGATTTTTTAAGTTTTTTGAGAGCTATCTCAAATTTACTTGTTTGATTTTCATCACTATCTAAATTTGATTAATTATATAAAATTTAGTTAAAGATGTTTACATATTATTTTTAGAAATTAGTTGAGCCTATTCAGCAGCTGAAATGATAAAATAATTACATTTAAAAATAATTTTTAAATGTTTTGATTTGAATAAATAAAAAATTATAATGTATTAAATTTTTTTTTGTTAAATTTTCTTATTTTCAATGGCTATTTAAAATATATTGAGGTTCCATTCTCCTTTATTTTAGGTAACATTTTATTTTTTTGTTTATTTTTAGACTTATCTCTCTCAATAATGGTTTCTATTCTAAAAGATTTGGATTTTGTGATTTAGATCTAAATATCCTAGAGATTTAATAAAAAATCATCTAAAAATTTGATAAATTCAATTAATTATCTTCTCTTGTAAATATTTTAAGAAAAAATAGTTTAAAAAAAATAAAAAAATATTTAATAGAAATTATTTTTAAAATTGATATTTAGATTAATTTTTTTATTTTGATTTTTGTAAAATATTTTATTTGATATTTTTTAGAACAAACTTAGATTTATCATTTAAATAAACTTCTAAGGAATTTAATTAAATTTAAATTTCATTCAATTTTAAAGTTTTAATTGAATTTCTATTTGACATTTAAATAGAATACAAAAACCTAGTTAAATTAAATTGTAAATACAGCCAATTGAAATTCTTATTTTTTTAAAATAAAAAAATTATCTGTGTTTGAATAAAAGAACTTATTATATATTTTCGATAACAAGAAAACAACATTTTTAGAGAAAGAATTTAGTTAGATGAACACAAACAAAAAGGGTTAAAAGAAGGGATATTAAGAATTCAATGATAGTAATGAAGAAGATTAAAATTTTTCAAATAATTCTAACTACGATGATTCCTCGAGTGATAAAAATTCTGCCAATATGGGTAGTGCTCCCGAAGATTCTAATGACGATGACGATAATGTCGACTACAATAAAAGTAGACAGTAAAAATAAGAAAATACTAGAGGGTTTTAGAATAGATAGGCTTAGCCTTCAAATGCTCAAGCAATTTAGATGGCAGAACTGAGATAAAATTAGAATTAAGGAAAATATGGAAAAGAATAATAAAGATAATTTTAATAGAATGATAATGATAGTGAAGAGGAAGATGAAATATCAAGTTAAAATTATAATTAAAGTAGAACCGCTAATTAAAGCTTGAACACTAAGGCTCTTAACTAAGTAAAAGGCTAAAAATCTTAGTTGGTTAATTAGAGGGATCAAAGAAATAAATAGAATTAGATTAGTTCTGATGAAGATGAAGATGAGGATGATGTAGAATATAATCCAAACAATTAAAAAAAGAATAATTCAAATTGGAATTAGAAATCTTAGTAGGGGTAGAGCTAATAAAATAGAAATTAAAATCAAATTTAGGTTTAGAAGAAAGCACAACCACCAAAGCCAGCGATTAGCAAAATATCATAAAATATAAAGGGCTAGTAGAAACATGTTAAATTAGTAGAAGAAGATGAAGATTTTTAGAATGACTAAGAAGAGTAGGAATAAGAAGAGGAGGAAATTGATGAGGTTAATTATCAACAAAAGACTAATAGACTTAAAGAAGAAAAAGAAATTAGGTAGAGATTATCTGATGAGAGAAAGAAAGAGTTAGAGAAGAATAAAAAGAAAAAGAAAACAACCAAGTTAGATGCAGAAGATAATGAGGATGATGAAGATGAAGACGATGATGATGAATATGATTATGACTATGATGATTTTAATGATGAAAATAGAAAGAAAAGAGAAGAGTATGATTTTAGTAATACAATTACATACTGGATTGGATTTATTATTATTGCCGTTTTTATGAGTTTTCTTTATTACTTCATGATTTAGAAAGGATTCAATACAGGCTATAATGATAAATAATAAAATAAATAAACTGCTAGCAAGCCAATCTTACTTTATCCTTAGCTTAGTTTTCCATTAGATGTAGTCTTTTCTAATGAAAGTTGGAAAAGTTTGAAGCATATGTAAGATTTAAGGGAAGAAGCAACATGCCAAGCAGATATTGCTGAAGATTCATTTTTTGACTTTTCAATTTAAGTTTCTTCTTAAAAGACAAGAGTTTTTAACAGTTTTATTAACTTAGAATGCTAAAATTAGTGCTAAATCTTGTAAATAAAAGAAACCAATTAAGAAAAATAAACAGGTTAGGATGCTTTAAAGTTATCATTTGAAGATATTACTAAAGAATATAAATGTGATGGAGAAAGAGAATCTTTCTTTGACGGAAAATGTTAATAATGCAATGAACTCTGCCTTTAGTGCTCTTAATTCACTCATACTTGTTACAGTTGCTATGATTAAGAATATTTGATAAATAAAAAATGCTAAACATCTTGTGATGGTTAATAGTCAGTTATCAATCACTTCTGTATCTAGCCTAAACCAGGTATGAATCTTTAAGTTTTAAAAGGAATACAACACAACATTTACATCATGCACTCACCTGAAACCCTAGAGAGTTTTAAAGAATAACTTATAAAGTAGTAAATAGCAATAGAAGAAACCAAAAAAAAGTAAGCCTAAAATAATTCTACACTACCAAATAAAAATGAAAAAACAGAAGAAAATAAAAAAGAAGAATTTAAGTTAAGAAAATATCCATTTGTTTTCTTACTAAACGATTACAGATATACTTAGGATGATGTCTTTTTAACAAAGCAAATAGAAAAGTACTTTGATAAATTTTTCTTACTTTCAATACCCTATTTCAAAGAGATGCTTACAGCTAGTGAACTAGAAAATCTGATTGAAGAAATTATTGATAATACTCTTGATTAGGAAACATAGTAATTTGTTGACTTCTATGCTATTGTTGGGTATGGCTTGACTGGATAGTTAGCAGCACAAATTGGGTTAGACCAAAAGGAATTTTACTATAAAAAGAGAGTAACAATCTCAACAGCTGTTTCTGATAGTACTTTTGCAGCAGTAATTAGCCAAGACAGCAATAGCTTTGACACCTACATATAGAAATAAGAAACATATTTTAAAGTAAGCTTTTAATTTAATTAAATATTATTTTAAAAAATTTTTTAATTTCTTAGGACAACCTATTTTGCTACCTCTCATAGAAAAAGAAATAAATAAAATCAACCCAAGTAGAATTTAAAAGAGACATTGAAGCTGATAACCAAGAAAGTAAGCTACATGATCATCTAGATTTCTATCTCAAGCATTCACTAGATGAAATCCTTTTCCACTCCAAGAACAAAAGATTAAGCACATAACATTACTGATCATTAAGAACACCTACTTCTTAAATATTAACAAATATACTATGTTCATTCATGTTCAGAATAAACAAAATTATGTTTCATTTTTTTAAATTTATTTCTTTTAAGAGAAATAAAATCAATTGAGAGATATTTAATTATTCTTTTCTATTTTTTATTTTTTCAAGATTTAATTTATTTATTTATCCCATTTGGATTAAATTATTCAATCTTAGATTTAATGATTTAATTTATTTTACTTTTATTTGAGCATCAAAAAAAAATCTAGAAAAGCTGAAATAAAAAGAAAAACAAAGCAAAGGTTTTAGTATTAGAAAAGATTGATCAAAAAAATAACAAATAGTTTTTTTCATTATTAATTTAAAATATCATCAAAAAGAAAGGACATTTAATTTCAAAAAGAAAAATGTATCATCACCAAAATTTATCAAATTTTACAACAATTTATGTTTTTCTCTGCTTTTGTTTTATTGATCAAATTTTTTTAAATACTATGATGATAGAAATTCAAAAATATTCTGTCTATTTTTTTAGGAAAAATGGATTTAATACTGAATATATTTTGATTTTTTCATTTTAGTTTTGAGTAAAAAGATGCCTTTATTTTCTTTTTATGTGTAAAATTATTACTGAATAGAAAATTTAAATATTCTTTTTAAAGAGAATAAAATTTACGGAGAAGAAATGGATTGATGAAATAGAAATAAAGTAACTTAAATTTCTGAGCAAATAATAAAATTAATAATGCGATATATAATTATAAAGATAATTTAATGCATTCAAAAGTGTTCATTTAATCAAAAAAGTATTTTGTTTTTGATTGAAATTTTTACTTTTGATAAATAAATAATTAAAATAATTTTTTTGGTTGAAAATAAATTGTTATGATTTTGTGGGCTTGGTTTATTTTGGTTGAAAAATATAAATCAAATTTCAACTAGATGTTAGTCAACAAGTAGTTAAGAAAGCCTTTCAAGGAAAATAGTATCACGTCCAATTGCAAAATAAAGATGTCCTCCATTATACATTTCCATGGTAATATTCACTGATGACATCTTAAGATTTTCATAAAGTATATTTGCATCTTTAGGACTACCTAGTCTGTCATATTTTCCTACAAAAAGATGAGTTGGTACATTGATTTTTGATAGATCATAACTTGGAGGGACTTCACTACCATATTTAATAATATTTTTGGTAACATTTCTGAAGTCATATTTTCTAAATTAATCTGTTTCACTTGCTAATTATTACCAATGATCATAAACTTAAACTGAAGTACCTCCTGGATAGGTTGCCATAAAATATCTAAATCTTTCTTAGTTCAAAACAGTTACGTCTGAATCAGTAACCAAACTTAAAACAAATTAGGCAAAATTTTAAAGGTATTTGCAAGCATAATAGAGTACTTTATATTCATCTACAAGCTTACTTATGCCTAGCTTTTTAAGTAAGGGAGCTCCTCCAAGAAAAATACCAAAACTAAAGGCTGGTGAGGTCTAATTAATAATATTGGCTGTTGGGCCCATTAGAATCATTTGAGTGATTTTAGATTAATAATTTGGATATTCAGCTAAAGCAGCTAACAAAATAGTTGTACCTTAAGAATATCCTATGGTAGATATCTTTTTTCTGCCAACTTTTTCATAAATAAAATCAAAGGCACTTCTGAAATCATATTCTGCCATTTCCTACCATGAAAAAGACCAATACTCTGGGTCTTTGTCTGTTAAGCGGATATGTCCACTTGAGTACTAAGTACCTCTGTTAGCAATCATCCAGACATCATAACCTTGATTAGCTACATAAAAAGTAGGAGATTATTCCTCATTATTCATACTGAAAACCTCTATAGCACAATTAAGTCCAAAATACATCAAAACAGGAGGTTTCCCATGCTCTTAAATTGTTGTATTTTTAGCTTGAATTCTTATAATATTGATTATATAACCATCTTCAGTCGTTACATTAAACTCTTAAGTAGGGTAATTTAAAATAGATGTAAAATCTGTGTATTTTATTTGGTGTGGACGCTCAAGTGGATCCTTAATTTACATTTCTATCAAAGCAATTTGGCCTATAGAAATGAGAATAACTATAAATATAGCACAATTGATCTTAGTCAACTAAAAACATAAATTTTTCATCATAGCAGTAAAGCAAGAGGGTTATTCAAATTAAACACCCATTAATTAATTTATTTTGCTTGTAATTGATTGATTGATTTTTTTATTATTTTGTATAAATAAACACCTAAATCCTTAATAAATTAATATTCACAAGCAAAACCTATCAGAAATTCTTTGTAGAAAATTAACTTTTAATTTGCTTCTATTAGTTTTGATGGCTAAATAGTTTATGTAAATAATTGTTTTTGAATATGATTTAATTATATGCTTCTAAATGACCCTTTTTAATAAGCATAAAGCAGCCAGATTTTCCTAATAAAGCTTACAAAAAATATAAATTAATATCTTTTTTGATTTAGGAGAGTAAATTTGATTTCATATCTTCATGTCTTTGTTTGTCTAAAATCTATTTTTTACACAATTGTAAACACGATAAAATAGAAAAACATCATCCTGTTAGTTAGAAGAGTATTTAATTTTCATGTTGATGATGGTCGTATGTAGGAAAATTGTTCTCAAGTGAAATAAAAGATAATACAATTTTAAAATTTTTTACTACTTCAAAACTTAAAAATAGTAAATGACATCATTTAGTACGAAAAGTAAATTACGTAGTAAATGAATTTTAAACGAATCAACTTAAATTAATTTCTTCGGTAGAAAATTATCCTAATAAATTTTTAATATTACAAAACATTTAATTAGATGACGCTGAGTTGAAATGGTGGATTTAAATTAATTAAGAGAAATTCTTTAAATTTAATCATCTTGTAATCAATATTGCATTCTCAATTCAATTTATTTACTTTCAATTAAATTTTAACAATATTTCAATTTTCTCAATTGATTACATTAATCTACTTTTAATTGTGATAAATCCTTAATTAACTTTCTATACCTCTTCTCATAGGTTAAGTGCATAATTAACTTTTTGTAGACAAAAATAATTCATTATCTTTAATTAAACAAATTAATTAATAAAAAGCTTGAAAATCAAAAATTCCCATCAACATAAACAGTTAAAAATATTTTCAAATAAAAGTATGAAGTTTTTTAACTGTACTAAACAATTGCTTAATTTTTTCAACTAAATCTATCAAAATACAATCCAAATACAGAAATCATTTACTAACAATATCAGTTTCTTTTAAATTTTGAATGAAAATAAAATACTCACTTCATAAAATATTAAGAATGAAAATATTCTAATTATCCATTTCAAACATTTCAAATGAAAAAAAATAAAAAATATTAAAATAAGATATTAAAAAATAGATTTAATTTACAAAATATTGTTAATCCTCTTAAATATGATATTGCTTAACTTACTTTATTCACTTTTCTTTTTGAGGGAAAAAGTCAAACTAAAAAAAAGATGAAATATCAAAATATAAAAATATTTATATTTTTTTGTTCAGTATTTAGATCCTACCAATACCCAATCTTTGGCAAATGAAATAGAATCACACCTTATAATAATAATTAATATTATTTTATTTAGCTTCTAAAAATGTAGAATTGAATAAGTCTTGTTTTGCTTAAATTCAACTTTTTTACTTTCCTTCCTTCCTTCTTTCAAAATATTTATCATAATATATTTATAGATTTAATATTTAATTTCATTTTTTCTCCTTCTTTAAAAATAAATAAAAAAAATTATTTTATTTTAATTTATGAAGAAATTGATTAAAATTCAAACTAATTACAAAAGAAATTTCTTTAAAATAATAAAGACAATTACACGCTATTTAAGTATCAATTTATTATTGTTATTATTAGCAAATATCTTTTTTATAAGACTTCCTTCTTTTACTAAAGTATTTATTTAAATAATTAACTCTTCAATCAATTTCTTGCAATACCCTCTAATTAAAAAAGATAAAAAAGTGTTAAACCCAATTAAATTTTGTTTTTCAATGCTATTTTTGACAGCTTAATTTGATTTATTCATAAATTCTACATCTTAGAATATTTAAAAGTTTAGATGCTTAATGTGACATTTAATAAAAAAATAGATTTGAATTTTTATTTTTATTATCTGTTTTTTAACCAAGTTTAATAATTAGAGTATGTACATTTAAAAAGGGTTAATTATTTTATTTGATTTCATTTAAAGATGAAAAAACAACATTTTTGAGAAAATTAAGTTTTTTTATTTTTTTGAATTACTTCTTGTTGAAATTAATTTTTGATTTTAATATTTTTACCCATTTACAGTATATTTGTGTTCATTATTTTTAACAGTATTTTAATATTGTAAGCTAGACCAAATAAAAATATTTGAATGTTTGATTTGAAGAAGTTGTATCTCTAAAAAAATTTATCTCAAAATTGTGAAAAAATAGCTTTAAAATGATGACTTAAAACAAAAAACTTATCTCATTTTAAATAATTGAAAACAGTTAATTTCATTTATTTTACTGTTGATTGTAAAGTTCTATAATTAGTATTGTAATATTATTCTTTAAAACTATAAACTTGTTAACTTTTTGAATCAAAAAAATAAGTAAATATTTTAAATAAATACTTCAATCATGCTGTGAAAAAGTCTGAGGTAGAGGTAGAAAAGAGCAAAATTAAAAGTGAAGATATTCTAGTGAAAATTAATTTCATTGATTTATTTTTATATAGTTCTTAATAAATAAAGATAGTGCGAATGATTTAATTTTGCGATGAAAATGAAGAAATTAAAATAACATCAATCTTAAGGGTTATTAAAATTTTAATGTTCTATTCTTAGGTTAGTTTAAAAGTTAAGAAAAAAGTTATAGAAGCTGTTTGGTTTTTTCAAAAAATTGGAAAAACTAATTTATTAGGTTTTCAACTCTTAAAAATAACAAAATAAGCATTATTGAAAATCAATATTTTCCATCAAAAAAAGAAAATTATAAAATGATAATTTTATTGTAAGGAAACCTGAGAGTTGTTGTGATTTTAAAAGAAGATTTTTAAAAACTATTAGAAATTTTTATTGATTTTATGATTTTAATGTATGCTTTAATTTTTTGTTTTTAAAAAATTAACAAGAACAATGTAACCAACCAGCCTTTGAGTGGGATATGAGATTGAAAGAATTATTTAAAAAAATAATACTGGATCTTTAATTTGCTAAATTATGTTATTTCAAATTTTCACCAAATATTAGAGAATATAGTTTTTTAGACATTAGAGAAGTGGTAAACTTACTAAATTATCCATAAAAAACATTTTTAATATTGGAAACAAAATATTATTAAAAATAATCAAAAGATTAATTACACATAAAAGGGTTTTCTTGTTTGTATTATTGATCTATTGTTTTTTTTGATTATATTTGTAAATATTTTTAATTAAAAAACAATATGTAGGTTTTGAATTTTATGCTGAAATTAATTTATTATCTCAAAATTTGGCAGCACAAACAAGAAAATTAATAAATTTTTTATATTCAAATGATTAAAGTGTATTGAGCGAGGGTGAATGAAAAAATTAACTATTTTGTTTAATTTTTATTTGATGACAGTTTTTAGATTTTTCATATTTTTTTTAATTAAGCTTTAAATGTATTTAAATATTTATATCAGGTACTTGAATGAATTATGATTATTTAAATAAGCAAATAGAAAATGCTGTTACATATTGAATTTTCAATTACGATAAAAAAATTATGACGATTGATGTGAAAATAATCTAAATTGCATAAAAGTGTAATTAAATTATGTTAGCTCTCTACAATTTTCTGAGACAGTGTTAGGTGTTTGTCTGACTAATTAAATTAATTGTTTAAAACAATAAGTAATTAATTTTCCTAAAAAAGTTAACTTTTTTGCTCAGATTGAATAATCAGATAGTTAGTTAAAAAATACTTAAAAATTAAATTTCTATTAATCTTCCTTAAGCGTTTAAACGCAATTTTATAAATACGGAAGAAATATATTAAAATATATTTTAAATATAGTGTTTTAATTCAAATTCACTCGAAAAAGCATGGATGAAGAATATTCCTAGAAAACTATCAAAACTCGAAGCTAACGTCTTCGCTAATAGAAAGCAATAAAAAAGAGTGAAGACATTTCTTATGATAAAGATAATAACTAAAAGTAATAGTGTCATAAGAATTGTTCTTTCAAAAGGATAAGAAAAAATGCAAAATATGAAGAAATATAAATAATTCAGACCATAGGAAAAAGAAATTAGTATGTAAATGATGAAGTTAGGTGTAAATTTAAACCGATTTCTTTCAAGAAGTTGCAGCTCAAAATGAAATCCCTTCAAGATTATGCATCAAGCTTTTTTGAAACAACGTTTGAGAAAACTTTTTTAAAGAGATTAAAAACTCAAGATTTCTCAAATCAGAAAGGAGAATCTAGTGAAATTATATAAACATAAATATAGAATACTAGTGCAATTTTGGGTAATTAAACCGAGTAAGGCAGGAAAATTCAGTGTTTTAAAATTGAGTTCAAAGAAAAAAAAAGAAGGACCAGCTCTTCTGGCTAATATTAAGAGCCAAATATTCATTAAATTGTTCAGTAATAAATAATAGACTTAAACGATTTAACCTGCTACTATAATGAGAAGCAAGACTAATCTTTTATAACTCGAAACAAGACCAAGGTTTATATGAGTGAAATGTAATAGAAAAGGTATATTGAAAATGATGAAGGTATTTTAGCTTAGGCAAAAAACTTAGAAAAAAAGACAGAGTATGACCAATTATTAATTGTAAAAAGCATGTTTGATTATCTTGAAAAAATTAAATAGAATTTTTAGAATCAATTTTCTTTTGGCGAAATTATTAATAATATTTAAGATTAAGATAAACAGAATAGCATTTTAAATAAAGAGATAGTAAATCACTAATAGGATTTAAGTCAGAGCATTGACTATATTTTACCTCCTATTTAGTTAAAGCAAGGATATTTATAAAAATACAAAGATTGTGTAATAAAGATATTTAATAGCTTTATACTTAGAGGAAGAGAAAGAAAGTAAAGTGGCAGCACACCTTAATAGAATACTGACTAAGCAGAGGAAGTTTTCTACAGTGATGTTGTTAGCAAGAAATAGCCATCTAAGAAAAAATAAAGAAATAGCTTAAACTCGTCAAATATTTCCGAAATTGAAGCAGAAGTAGAAGAGGAGGAGGAAGAAGAAGAAGAGTTTGATCTGGAAGCTGGCTATGAAGATTTTAATGAAAATCATAGATATAAAATAAATTATTAAAATGAAAATAATAATCAAATATCCACAAATAAATAAAAGTAATCCTAAACTAAATTAAAAAAATCTATTATTAAAGATTAAGCTATTTTTGATGAATTAGACATCTAATCGAATGAATTAAATAAGAGTTCGTTACCAACTTTAACCAGTATAGCTAAATCATAAAAAATGGGAGTGAATTTAAGCAGCAATTAGATAAATGAAAAACCAGAAGGCGGCTAAGTAATAACAGAATTTTTAATCAAATAAGGTTCTCATGTAAATTAAATAAATTAATAGTCATAAAATGAAGAATAAAAGAATGAAAAGTCTCAAAAACTGCAGGAAAAATCGAGAAAGAATTCAATTTCTTCTCCATAGTAATAATCCAATTCATAACAGTCACAGTATCACAATCTCAAAAATAGCTTTATGCACTTAGTTATTTAAATTTTTACTAGAGAAGTATTGAATTGCTTTGATATACCTGGTTAGTATCTAGACTACTCTGCAGAAGTTTTAGAAAGAATGAAAAATTATTCATTTAAATACAGGCCTGTAAAAGGTAGATATCAATATTATTCAAACATCCATTATTCTACACTGTTCCTCAAACTAAATAAGAATACTTTGGGAGAAATCCAATCATGCGCCCATTATATTTAATACCACAAAGTGTTTTTCAAAGAAGATCTCTCAAACAGTTAAACAGAGAATGATTTTGAAGTAATAAAGTGTAATTTCTATAAAATGTTAATAGGATAAATTGTTCTTTTTACTTTGTTTCAAGCAGAAGAAATTTTACTTAATGAAATCAATCTTAAAAATAATTAAAACTTTCTAGATAGCAGTCGATTCAACTACATCAGTAAAGTAAAAAAGGGAATACAAAAGCTCCAAAGAGCAAAACACGCTATAAGATTTTGAAAAATACCTTTTTACAATATCTCTTCAGTTAAAATAATAAATTTGCTATTGTGATAGATTAGCTTGCTCTATTTACTTACTGATAAAAAATGTATGCTTCAAAAAATTAAAAATCAGTCAATTACAAAAACTGTGGCTTTAAAAATGCTGTTTAAATTTATAAAAATTTTATTCTAGTTAAAATAAGAAATTTCTCCTAAAAGTCCAACATTAAAAGCTTACAAAAAATTGCTTTTATTATTTAAACAACTCTTTCTGAACAATTAAAAAATAAATTGCCGCTAGCAAATTAAAACTAATAGACAACCAGCAAATAGCTTATTTTCTAAGCAATTTATAATCCATAATTTAATTACAAATTTATATGATCATGATCAATAAATATGTTTTGCTTATTTTACTAGCGCAGATTTAAAATCTTCACTTAAGCTTATCATTTTTTGCTGTAAACTAGATTTCAAAAATAATTAATTTCATCATCTATTTATTTATATAATTTTGCAATTAATTTTGTATTGATTAGTAAAAAATTTATTTTATACAATAATAACATAAACTGAGCAAACAAATCTATATTTTACATATCTGTATTTTGAACAAAATAAAAAGTTTAACAAAATTATTTTAAAATTCGAAAATTCGGATTTACATTTTAAATATTTACATTTTCACTTTTAAATGATAATAATTTGAGGTAGCTTCGAAATGATTTACTTAACAAATATAAGCAAAAAATATTTATGAATATCTTAAAATGTGGATTATGAGAAACAAAAATAAATAAGAAATTATTTTTTCACAAGCAAGCAATCTCAAATAGGGAAATGTTTAAAAATGTTCAAATTTTAGGGAATCTAAACTAAGTTCATTGATGTTTTTTTCATATAAAAGGCTTATCGAAAAGTTTGATTGCAATTATTGCAATTTATTTTCATAAAAAAAGAGTAAAAAAATGAATTCTCTTCCATAACATATCTTTTCTCATTTAGTAAATAATCTATATTCTTTTTGAGAAAGGGAAACAAATAAACCTAAAAAACAAAAAATATTTTAAAATAAATACTGGCTTGGTAAATATATTTTCTTACAAAAAAATTAGTCTAAAAGTCCAATCGCACTAGACAAAATTATATTTTAGAAGGAAAATAGAAAGTAAAAATGAATGCTTCAGAAAATGCATTTTTTCCCTTAAATTATCAAACTTCTTAAAGAAAATTATTAAAAATTGCAAATCATTTGAAAGAAAATAAAACAATCTAAACATCTTTTTCCCATCAAAATATTTCATTATTTATCTTCAAATATATTTAATTTTCAAAAGAAAAATAGTGGATAAAAATGAATGAGCAAAAAGATAACTAAATAAAATTTAATTTCTATATAATTTATGAAGGGAAAAAATAAAGAAAATGAACAATTTTGTTAGTTAATTTATATTTGATTTTACTGATTAAAAGTGATATAGTTTATCAATTTTGAGGAATAGATTAAATTTTGACTAGTAGTTGATTCAATTTATGTTCAAAATTTTACGTTATAACTGAAGAGATAACTAACTAGCTCTTCTATTTAAAATTTTATTGTTTGAATTTTTTATCCAATAAACAGCTGTTCTGGTTTTAATAGTTTTTATTAAATTTCGATCTAGAGAATAATCCTATCTAAAAAATGCAATTCAAATCAATCTATCTATTTTAAAATGAGTGAATCTATAATTTAGATTTTTTCTGTTTAAGCTCAAAACTTTGAAATATAATTGTAGAGATAACAAAATACTTTTCATTTGTTAAAATTTGAATAGCTTTTATTTAGTTTCAATCTAGATAAATATATTGAGAATAAATGATTTTTATACAATACAAATCTATTGATCTTTGATAAATAAATATTCTACTTTAGCTAGAAATAAAAAGAAATATTTCATCAGTATAAATTTTCTTGAAAAATTGCTTATATCAGAGAGATATTTGGGATGGATTGAGAAAAAATAAAAAAATGATAAGATCTATACATAAGAAGATGAAAGGATTTTTAATCTAATAGGAGATGTGAAAATTACTATTTTTAATCTTTTAATTTTGTGATTATTTCGTGAAATTTCACAAAATGATTAAGTCTTCATATTTCAATATTAATATTTAAATAGACTGACTGACAAATAAGGAAGTCTGATAGGGAAATAAGCTATTTTTGTATTTTTTGATAGGGAGCTGATCAATTTTTGTTAAAGATTAAAAACTAGTAAAAATTATTTATTGGCTGGACTAATTTTAACTTGAAAATTAATAACAGCTTTTACTATTAAAATGTAATTTAATGGACTTTTAAAATTGATGGATTTCAATTGAAGAAAATATGCAAGCGCATTTATAGAAAATTTATTTTTTATTGTAAAAGTAACATCATTTAAAATGAATGAATCAGTTTCTAATGTTTAAAGATTTTTTAAGTGAATTGATTAGTTTTTTTGATAGATTTTTTATAAATACACAATTTATTAGCATTTTTTATCGCAGTTGATAGAATCGCATAAACAAACATTCAATTTATATTTTAGATGATCTTTTAATTATGATTATACTTTTCAGACTAGATGGTTTTCAACTTTTATTCTTAAATAATAAATGACTTGTAAATAGAAATGCAGTGTATATAATTTATATTAATTACTCAGTGATCAAAGATTCACATAAAGAAAGATAATCTACATCAGTTGAAATTTTAGAAATAGAGTCTTCTTCATTATCAGTTGGAACTTGTATGAAATTAAAATAAATTTATGATAAATATGTTTTGTTTTACTTGATTTCATTGATTGTTTCTTGCTTTTTATGACAGGTAATTCAGCAAAACCTTATATTTAAAAATTGTAATTTGTAAATAACTTAGATTTTGACAAAAAAAATTTATTACTGATCCTTTTCTTAGAGGAAGTAATTTATTCTTGTTGCTAGCATAAATTAAAAATGACATATTAAATTTAAAAATTGAAGAAAATAAATAAATTCACGTTTTATGTTTCTTTATTTTTTTGTGCTTCACTGCTTTATTCTTCTATTTTTTATTTATCAAAGCTTGTATTTTCATCACGGCTAGCATCTTTTTGATTGTTTTCCTCTTTTTATTCACCTCCCTCTTTTTAATTATCTTCTTGTTTTATGTCTTGCTCTTCTTCTTCGGCTTCATATTGAATATTTCCATAGTCTTCGAAAAAGTTTTTCATTTTTTATATTTCTTCCTTGTAAATGCCAAGAGCTTTTTGAAGGTCGATTTTCCATTATGCTAGCTATCTTTCTTGACAAAGGAAATTAGATTTTTTTTAATAAACCTATGTTGAAAAAAGGAATTTGAGAGTAAAGGATGATGGAACTCCATGAGAATTTAATATTGACTCTAATTTTTATTAACTTATTGCATTATCTTCAAACAACTTCAAAACACTCATAATCTTCCATTAGCTTTTCAAAAATTTTCTATCAATTTTTTGTAAATATTTTAAAATAAAATTTGCAATCATGTTCATCTCATATTTTTTTGCGCTTTTCTCCTTTATCTCTCTTATTTCTACTTCATCTTCAAAATATTTTTGAATTTCATCCATCATTTTCAAGAAAATGCTCATCTTTTTATCTTATTTTTTCATGCTAACTTTTAAATACTCTAAAAAGGTTTCTTTGTCAACCTATTAATCATTTTTAATTAAAAATCAACTTCTAATAAAAATAAATTGATAAGTTCTATTTAAAATTATCTAATTATTTATTAAAGCACTTAAATATTTACAACTTTAGATAATTGAAGAAAAACAACAAAAATTAATTAAAGATTTTTATTTAACATGTAAATATTTTTATGTTTTTCTTTAAAAGCTTCAAAAAAAGTTAGATTTATTCATTTAAATTATTTCATGTTTTAAAGTAATATCTAAAATTTGACTCTAGACCTCTAGTAAAAACAGAATTTCAACATTAATTATGAATTTTTAAATAAATAAACACTTGATTGGCTGAGAATAGCTATATTGAAATTAAAATTTTATTGATTTATTTTGTTTAGCATAAATAGAAATAAAATTATTTTTATCTTAAGGGATTTGTTAATCTGAAAAATAAAATAAATAATCTTAGCATCAAAGGGATGAGTGCTTTTTATTATTTCAAATAATTAATCATATGTTTTTATATTTTGAGAAAAAATTTCAAAAATCTTCTGAAAAAATGATAAATTTACTTGGTTCACAATAATATTTGAGTTTTCTTTCTTTTCTTCTTAAGAATATTTGTAAAGTCCAACCACTTTTCTGATTACAACATCAGCCTCATCTTTTTTATATTCACAGTTTATTAAATATTCAGCTAAATCTTCCTTCTTCAGCATTTTTTAAACTTTTTTGGATTCATTTTAGGAAAAATAGCTTGAAATGAAGTCTTGAAAAAGAGCTATTTCATGAGATTTTTACATGATTAATTAAATGAATGCTTTGGCTACAATTTCTATCTCTAGTATTTGCTTAACTTAAAGAAAATTTTTAAAGAATTTGGCAAGAATTATTCTCATTTTCATATATTTATTTCTATCTTCAATTACTTTTTTATACTACACATGAAGCTTCTCCCCATATAAATTCAAAGTTCTATCTAATGAAGATTTTTCTTTGTCTTAAATTTATTTTAAATTATTCACTAACTTCTTATAATTAAACTAAAGAAGAAAAAAATTAAATAATTTCAGTCATTTATAAATTATTTACTGTCCAATAGCATGCATCATAATGTATTTAAGCATTTAATTTCTTTGCTTTTGCTAAACTAAATTTTTATTCAACCTTCTCTTTATTCTCATAATATCTATTAAAATTATACACAAGAGCTCTCATAGAAATCTTATTTAAACAAAGTTTATCATCATAGACACTTGAAAAAAAACTGCTAAGAACTTAATCTATTTTTTCTTGTGTAAATTGGTGCTTAAAGCTGTTTATAAAATCCCTAATTTCCTATCTATTAACTATAAACATTAAATCATTAATAAAATCTAACAAATATTCAAAATAACTATTTAATAAATCTAATTCTTGAAAATGCAATAATCTTTTTAGATTGTTTCAATTTATTAGAGGGATCAATTTGAAATATTTTACACCAAATATTAAAACAAAAATGGTTTGAAACATATTATCCCAACTAAAAATTTTATAAACTATCAAATTTATCTGTTTATTCATTAAAATAATTTCAGAAAGAACTTACAGTAGACTTGGTCAGTGTCAACAAGTTTATTATTTTTTTTTATGTAATCCTTAAGAAAGCCTTTTAATTCGTTTTTTTTCTTACCATTTTTTAAAAGCAGATGTTTTATTAGCTTATAAAACTCAAATATAAACTGTGTTTATTTCTAAATTTTATGATAGAATAATCAATTAATTTCAATATCAAAATGTTAATTTACTTGTGATATTTCATAAAATTCTTCCCTTTCTTCTTTTGATAAAGATTCAATATTTTTTTATAGATCTACTTTAATTGAATTTGAATTTTTTGTAAGTTTATGAGAATACAAATTAGTGCTCTTATTCCAATCACTGTTATGAGAATAGTTATACTTTTTTAAATCCTCTTTATTATAAAATTAGACAAATTATTTATTAAAAAAATTATTTCTTTTTAACGTTTTACCTTCTTTAATAGTTCCTTTTTCTTTTGGAGTTAGTCTTTTATTCACTTTTGTTATGTATATGTATGGCCTTGCAATATGCTAAGGTAAAATATCTTTCAAATTGAACTCTTAAAATATTTGGTTAGGGTCATCCCTTATTTTTATAAAAAAAAATGTTTTATTGTTTGCACATTTAAATTGTGGAGATAAAAAATTACTTATGGATTTTGCTTTTAAAACCAATTAAATCTAGATCACATTTTTTATCTTTTGAAGGAATAGATGGTGGAAAAACATTATTTTTAAATTCCTCTAAGAACTTTTATCGAGTCAGATGACAAGGATTTATTATACCAAGAGGGCTGTGAAAAAATCTACGCTGATACCCCCTCTTATCTATTAAAATTTATCTACCAATAGGCTAGAAATCAGTCATTTTTATTCCAAAATACTTAAACGATTTGCTTTTATAAATACTGATTAAAAAAAACAAAAGAAACTTTTTCAATTAATAATCAAATTTAAAATCCTTATTTGATGATATCAAACTGCTTCATACTTCAAAAATTAAAAAAATTAAAAATCTACATTAAAATCTAAGTAAAAAATATTTTAATATTCTAGCTAAAACATTTCTTCTTCTTTTTAAAAAAAAGAACTTTTACTTTTTCATAGTGGCTATTTTGAATAATTTAATAAATTTTTCATCAAAAAAAGCAAAAGGAGTTTTTAACAAATCTTTATTTCAAAAACTGAATTTTCATAATTTAACAAGAATGATATTCCTCATGAATCTTTTTAAAAATAAATGTTTATTTAAGAAAAATTAATAAAATAAGTGGAAGCTGAATGCTATTTTTAAATTAATTCTAAACAAGATCTTTTATCAAATGTCCTTTATCTTTTACTGCTTTTTAAGATAAATATCTTTTAATAACTTAAAATAGGGATATTGTTTTTATTATGATATCCCACCTCTGACCTCAGAATTTTTACATTTTTATAGACCTTCCTCTATAATTAAATCAAAATTAGAAAAAACTAGTTCTTGAATAAATTAAACTCATAAATTTTCTTGTTGCTTTATCAAATTGATGCTAATACACTGATAAAATAATATTGTGTTTAAATCTATTCATGAAAAAAATAGCCAATAATTACTAACATTCAAGCATCTTCTAAAAAAATTATCCTAAAATTCTTAAAAATTTTTTTAAGTAATCTCTTAATCAATAAGTTTTGAAAAATTTTGGAAATAAAGTAGAACTAAATGTAACTTTTAAAGAATAAATGTGTTTAGATATTTATCTCCATTTTAAAATTATAAAAAATTACATTTTTTTTTAAACATATCATAATTGAATTTTTAAAATCAACAAAATTACTCTTTGCTTTAAATAAATTCATATACAGAGATCTGAAAATTGGGTATTTATTAAAATTATGAGATGTAATTAATTGTAAATCTATTTGAGAAAAATTAATAATTCACTGCTTAGAAAATACTCAAAGCTGGATCAATAATTTAAAAAGAGAAACCAATGTAAAAGAAGGTATTTATTCTTCAAGCTGCTTTTTTTATTTCAATAAAGTTAAAGAAGGTAAAAAGAAGATGTTGAAAGAAATATTAAAAAATTCTGAAGTAAATCGAAAAATCTGATATTTTCTATTTATCTTTTTAAACATGTCATTAAATTTGATGAATTCTATTTTATGTGTAAGTAGTAATAAATCTTAAATTATTAGTTTACAGTAATTTTTTATCAATCAAATTTATTTAGTTAAAATTCAAAAATTTCATTTTAAAATATAAATACTCTTCTTGATTAGATAAAGCACATCTTCTTTATTAACCAAATTCAATGTTATTTTCCTAATTAATTTGGCTATTTTTATAAATTATACTGACTTCAATAAATATTTTTTTTATATATAATGAACACTTATTCAAAATTTTTAATTCTAAATAAAAACTCTAATTTTTTAATTCAATATTTAAAAAAACTCTTAACTTTTTATGCTTATTTCATTAAGCACTCAAAGTGATTCTGATAAAAAAGTAATATCATCTAAAAATGCTTTTTCTTTAACTCATATACAAAAAAGAAAAAAAATATAATACTTTCTGATGCTTAACTTCTTAAAAGTAAAAGCAATCAAAATTACAAAATAAGTAGTTTTTTTACATTTTAAAACTTATAAAATCAGCATGAAACTTTAAAAATTTTAAAATGTGGCTTGTCACTCATTTAAATTCAAATTGAGTATTTAGAAAATAAAAACTTTTATTTAGGAAAAATAATAGAAGAATGACTAGTAAAATGAGCACACTTCAATAATTAATTTTAATTAATTTGAATCATTAAAAATGATTTCATATGAATTTATATTTTCTGTGTAAAAAAACAAATTTATTAATTATTTTCAAGTAAAAACATCTATATTTTAAATTAATGTAAATGTATAAATTTATTTAAGTAAAGTTAGTTATTAAGATTAATTTTTTTTAATTAAATTCTTTTTTCCTTCAAAAAATGTAAACCTTAAATTTCTTACAATTATTTTCAGTGATTTATTTAAATACATATTATTTAAGTATATTGATAAATCCAATTAGCGAAATATATATGTAATTAAGTGTAATTAAAAAAAGGGTAAATATAAACCTGAATATTTATATTCATTACTAAATAAAACATTAAAAAATATTTGTCTAATCATAATTATGGCTGGACCAATCACTTTTAATTTATCATTCTTTAACTGATATATTGATTTTATTTGCTTAGAGTTTGTTTATTTATCATAAAATGAAATTTTCAGAATATATTTTATAGCGAAAAAAAACAAACTGGATAAAATAAAAGGAGAAGCCAATATTCTTTATTTTCATTATCAATGAATTCTTTTTAGAAACAACTTAAAAATCCTAAATAATATTATTTATTTTAAATTTAGATGAAATAAACAATAATAAATTCTTTAATTTTATTATTTTTACTGGTTACTCTTCATTTATTTTATCAGAATCGTGCATGTTTTTGTATTTTTACTATTTGTTACTTCATTATAAACTAACAAAAATAATGTTCGAATTTAAGTTAAAATCGGAAAAATTAATAATATTACGAATAATTAGCTGAATTTAATAAATTTTTTTATTTTTTAATAATTAGTTAATCAAATGTAAGTTAAAATCTTTTTTTCTTTAAATTTTTATAAACAGAAATTTTTTAAAAAGAGAAAATCTACTCTTAAATAATTCTTTTCAATATTTTTGTTTTCGTTTTACTATCACATAAATGAAGAAAATGTATTTTTTTTAAATAAAGTAATTTAGTTATAAATTCTTATGGTTCTTAAAGCTACTTTTTGCATATTTTATTAGTTTATAAAATATTTAATAAGAATTTTTTTAAAAACAGAAAATTTGATTAACTTTAGCAAAATTCTTAAAAAGTTTTAGCATTAAGAATTAAATTATTATAAATTGATATGTTTTATTAATTATTTAAATTAAATAAAATAGAAGGTTTTTCAACATTTAGACAATAAAGATTAATAAGCGAATATAAAAAACTAAATAAAGAAGAGATGATCAAATTTGAAGAGAATCACAAAGAATTCCAATTAATCTTAAATTTTAAACCTTGTTAATCAAAATTATTGCTCAAACAAAATTGTTCTTTAGATTTATACCAATCTATGAAATTATCCATATTCAGACTCTCCTTATCCTATTAATTTAATAATTATTTAGAGTGTGGTCAATCCGATATTTAAATTACAACCTTGAATAGAAATAAATATCTAAATATATTTGCTTTACTACTCACAATTAATTCCTCCAAAATAATTGCCACTAAAATTTTGCTTATTATTCCTAACTTAGAGATTTTTAAACACACATAAACAGTATAAAATAAAAAGAGCTATATTCTTCTTTCATAGATAACGCATAACTATTCAAAAAAAATTTTTAACAAATGAAGAACTGTTGTAATAAATTACATAATACCTTATGTCAGTTTAATAACATTTTGTAAACAAATATCATCTCAAATAGATTAAAAATAAATTTTTGAATATAAAAGAGGGATAGGAAATAAATCTAAATAAAGTGGCATATTAAGTGGTTTGCGCTATTAAAAAATTTAGGAATTTCATAGAAAGTTTACAGTTACGAATCAATAGTTTTTAAAGCTTATAGAATACAGATAATGTGAATTTACTTTAAATCACTAATTAGATAACTTATGCTCCACTGCTTGGAAATTTCAGAAAGTTAATTTCCAGAAAACTTAGAGAAAAAAAAAATTAGGGTTAAAATACTTAGTGGAATTGTTGTTAACTTTATATCAGTAAAGCAAAAAAAAGGAATAATATCAGGTTAAAAACTTCTAAGGTATTGACAAGTAAAACTAAATATTTTCTTTTTGTGTATTTTTTATAATAAATTTACTTGTTAATTTTCCATTTTAAATATAGAAAAGTTGCTGAATAAGATTAATTCATAAAATCTATTTTTGTCAGTATAAAAAGTTACTTAAAATAAGTTAAAATATTAACAATCATTTTTGTTCATCTTTTATTTTATTGACTAATTCAATAAGTTAAGCATAAAATACATATCACAAAAATATTTATTCAAAACAAAAAAGAAGCTTTTTGCAAATAACTCCAAAATGTTATACTTCAAAAAATAAAAAATATATATCAAATTTTTGTAAGTCAAAATTTTTCATTTTATTACTCATAATTTAATATAAAACTTCTTAACTTATAATTATTCATTTTAGGTTAAAATAGAAAATTAATAGATCATAATCATTACATAATGTAGAAATTAATTGTAAAGATTAAGACTTATTGAAGAAAAAAACTAAATATCAAAAAATGATTTATAAAATAAAAAACTAATGTATGATTACACTATTGCATTTGTTGTATGTATATTTTAATGTTAAAGAAGTATCCAATTACTGAGAATTAAATATAATAGAAAATAAAAAATTTATTACTTTATCTATTTTTTTCATCGAGTAGTTGAATTTATTTATTTGATGTAAGAATAAAGCAAATAAAATTTTGATGATTATTTAGGGTATATGTAATAAATATATTTAAATAAGTCATTAATAATTAAGAAAATTTATTAAACAAAATTTTTTTAAATGTTTACATTCTATTGCTTTTCTAATTTGTAATTTTTTCATGTAAGATCATGTACTTCTTAACAGATTAAAATTCCTAATTATTTAGCTTACTAAGACAAATAAACATTCATGGTTTTTTAAAATTTATCTTTGCTTTTTAAATATACTTGTAATAGATTTAAAAAATATTTAATATGTAAGCTAAAAAGAAATCTAATTCATTTCCTTTAGAAAAATATTGAACATTTTTTTAATTTTTTTTGTTTTTTTTGACTTTAATTTTAGATAGAAATAGTAAAAAAATATTCTATAAATCAAATGAAATGCTCAGTTAATATTTGTCAAATGTTGAGTAAAATTTAAATTGCTATTATTTCATTTAGATTTATGAATGAGAGTTCATGATTTCAATTTATGAGCATTAATTCTAAAGAGATTTATTTTGTTTTAAGTATTATGTGCATTATTCTTAATTATTTATAATTAATAAAAACATAAATAATTCAACAATTCAAATCTAACTCAAGAATATGAGATTATAGAATCCTTAAATGATTAAAATAGAATAGACTTTTAATGAATATTGTGCTGGAAATCGAATCAAAACTAAAGATCAGATTAAACATTTTTATGTTAAAAAATGTTTTTCAAAATAACCTCAGTAATGTTTCTATCGTTTTTCTGATTGCCCTAAATCTGTTACTATAATATGTACTTAGTAAGAATTTAAATAAAAAACCTGCTCTTTTCGTAAAATTGATGGGAATGTCTAATAAAACTAATCATTAAGCTTCACTTAATACACTCAAACATTTTACCAAGACCAATTTATAAAATAAATAGTAAATTAAAATAATTCTCACCATAAGATCTAACTAATTGATAGTTCCAAAAGTTTCAGCTGTTTCCATAGCTAAAAGCATGAAGAAGATACTACTACTAATCAATGTTCATTTTAATCATCATTATCACAAGATGTATCACTAACCAATGAAGAAGTAATAAATTCAATGACTGGATATCTTTAATCAATAAGGTAGAAATTCTATAAGTTAAATTTAACTCAAACAAACCAAACAGGGAAGCTTAATATCAAAGAAGGATATTAAGAGAATTTGAATGCACATGTCTCTAATTCATTTCATAAATTTTTTTCTGCTATCAGAAATAGAAAAAATAAATAATTAATACAAAATTTTACTTCACCAAAGAAAGAACTAACAAAAAACAAGTATTATCATTATCAATTAAACAAAATTTTATTGAATTTTTTTTAATAAAGTAAAAATGAAGGAAGAAAAGGATAAAAGGATTAAATTCAGAGTGAATATCACAATTTGAAGAACAGCTTTATGCAACTAATTACTTAGTTAATTTGTCCAGATATTTTAGATTGCTTTGATCTTACCCAATACTAAAAAATTAGCTTGATTGAAACAATAACAAGATTAAAAGAAAATTCAGTAAAGTTTCGCCCTGTAAAAGGGAAGTATCAATACTACTCAAACTTACAGTACATATCTTTGTTTCTTCAATTCTGCGAAAATAATTTCTAAGAATTAAATAGTGATCCTAAAATTTAAGCATTCCATCGTAAAATATATTAATTGGATGTTTAGAATTTCAAAAACTGGAAAGATATTTAGATTTTAAGATGCAATCACTTTAAATCGATCTTTGGCCAGATCATAATTCACTGCATGGATATCGCTGAAAGTTAAATTTAAATAAATTTAAATAATACAAATAGAGTTGGAGCAAATCAATAGCTAAGTAGTCGCTATTTTTATATCAGTAAAGTTAAAAAGGGAATTTAAAAGTTAATAAAGGGTTAAAAAATAATAAGGTTTTGAGCATTAAAAAATTTAACTATTTATTTATTGGTATTTTCTTAAAATGTATATTTTCTTTATTTATATGAAATAACACTATAAAAAATTAATTAATATTTTGAAAAGGCTATTCATGAAGAGATTTAATAAAAAAATGTAAATTAAATATAAATGACGCATTTAATTTTTTTAATTTTGCTTAATATAGTAGTATCATACCAAAAACTAATTAATGCAATTTTTTAATGGAATCATATTCTAATTTTTGTTTAATTGTAATTTATTAATAAATGTAATGTTTATGCATTTGATTAAAATTTTGATCAGCTAATAGTTAGTTACTTTCCTTCTTGTAAAAAACATCAATATTGATAAAGATGATTTTTTAATAAAAAAGTAATTGTTATTCCAAATACAAAAATTTCTTTTTCCCCCAAAAGTATAATTATTATTTTCACTAAAAAGTTTTACTATTATGTAATAATATTGACATCACAAATTATTCAAATTAATTATAAATTTCCTTCCCAATAACCAAACTCTATCATTTGATAATTAGAAAGATGTAAGATTGATTAACAAAATAAATTGAAACATTACTAATTTTTTTAATATTTTTTGCAACCTAAAAACTGAACCTCATTTTTTGAAACATCTTTTCAAGGTTTTAAAACAAATTTTATTGCATTATCATTACAGATAGTGAAATTTTCTAATTTTCTCTAAATAAATTACTGAATAGATTTTTTTTATGAAATGTTTGATTTTGTTACAGAATTTCTCAATATATAGCTTAGAAACAAAAAAGTATATTTAAATTTTTTATTCTTTATCTGGTAGAAACTAAAATTATCTTTTAAAAAACTAATGATAATTTATTTGAAAACAGAATGATTTGATATTCTTATTCTTTTCTTCTAAATTAAATTTTTCTTCTTCTCATTTCACTTAAAATATATTTTTTTAAAATAATATTTTTGTCTTGAATAATTCTTCTACTTTTATTTATCATCTCCTAATATTTACAAAAAGTTAATTCATTTAATCAAAAAGCATTATTATCACAATAAAACCACCTTATTTATAAAAAATTGTGGTGACGCCACTTTGAAAATTATAAAATATGAAAAATTAAGGTTTGGTTATTTAATTTGTCAGTAAATTTCCTATTCAAAAAAATAATTTCTTATTAAATTTATAGATTTTTTTTTTTAAATAGTTAAAACACTTTTTATTTCATTTGAATAAATCATACAAAGCAAAATTGTTATTTGAAAAAGAGAGAGTTTTTATTGTAATAGAAAAAGTTGATTTCAGGTTCAATTGATATTTTGATTAAGTAAAACGTAACTTTTCTTTAATGAGAAAAGTTGTAATTATACATTTTTAAGAATTAATAATTTTTGTCTATTAAATGATATAAAAAACAAATAAAAAGTCATATAATTTACTTATTTTTTAATCATAATCTTTCCTTTTTTTTATATTTTCTTATAATTCATGAGATGTTAATTTCAATTTTGTGAATGTTTTTTGAAATAATCTATTTCATTTTTTAAATGTGTAATTAATTATTTTTATCATTAACAAATGAATTCTGATTTTTCAAATGACTACATCAATTTTTTATAGACTACTGGAAGTGTTTGATTTTTCTATTTAGTTTACCTTTTTCTTCATTTTCTGTTAGGCTTTTCTATTTCTTCCTTAAGCTCATTGTTTCTCAACCTCTCTTTTATTATGAGTTGTTTATCTTACTCTTATTACTTTTTAATTGCATTATTTTTTTATTTTAACGTTATGATTACTTATAACATGATCTATATTTTTTTTAGTAATTGACAATGTTGTTACTGTTGTTTATTTTTGAATCACTGTGAGGTGGGTTTCATAAACTCATCTAACTTGAATTATTTATTATATTTTTTAATGAATTATTAGGGTTTACTGAATTGTTTTTACTCAATGACATTTTAATAGAATTCTCAGAGTTGTTGAGTATAGATTCAGTTTTAATATTTTCTTTCAAGCTAAAATTCATTTGAAATACCTTTAGAGTTATCTTCCTTACTTAAATTTTTGTTGCTATTGGTTAATTGTGAGGCCTAAGAATAATTCTGTCTTCTAAATGGTTTAAGTTTGCTATTATGCAATCCTTCACTTGTTCAGTATTAAATCTATACAAATTTTTTCTTTAATTTTCTTATAGTTCCTTTTCATCAGAGCACCTTCATCAACTTCTCATCTTTATCAACTTCACTCATGTTATCTCAACTCTTAAGATTTTCCTATTTATTTACCTGTGATTTTTTGTAAGCGATTCAATTCTTAAGAAGCATCCTAAACTGCTACTTTACCTTACAACATTTTTATTGTTTTAATTGTGGATTTCATTAATCTAACCTTGATTTTAGATATTGCATGAATTGAATATATGAAACGTATTATTTTTGTTTTATTGATTTTTTTTATCTCTTATTAAATCATCTTCCATCGTTATTACATAACAATCATAAGTAGGTAGTTATTTTTTTAAAAAAATCAGCTCTTTCAAATCGCTTTTGTCATTCTAATTTTCTTGTTAATGATTTTTCTCATTTATTTTAATTTTCTTTTTACAAAATATTTCAATTCAAACATAATTAAAGAATTTTCACACAAAAATATTAATTTAAATTTAAATAAAATAAAAATAATAATTTTACCTCAAAAATTTATTCTGTTTGCTATTTATTTCTCTTCTAAATAGATATTATTTTGTTTATCAATTAATGCTAAAATACTAGATAATTGTTTTTTTCAATCAATCAATTAATTTCTTTTCACTTAACAAAAAAATCTTTTCAATCCTTCTTAGAAGAATTAAAATAAAATTTATTCTTAACTTTATTATTTGATTTGTATTCAAAAATTTTAGAAAAAATATATTTCTTATCTTATCATGAATTCAAAAAAAAAAAGGTATTCTCCTGATTGTCATACAATTTAATACTAAAGATAATATTTTTATTGAAAAATTATTTCTATATTATTTAAAAGAATACCATAGTTTTTTTGCTTAGCTAAATATTCAGAAGCTCTATATTAACTTTGCTATTAATTTTTTTAATTTATTCTTTGTTATATGTTATATTGAGAAATCTTATATTATTAGTTAAAACTTACAGTAATAAATAACAAATTAAATGTTACTTTGTTAAAATTAAAAAATTTCATTTTTAAATACTATTTTTGATCAGGTTAAATAGATCTTAAATATTAACCAAATTTAATTTCATTCTTTATTTCTAATTATTTGATATTCGATACTTTGTGTATTATAAGTTACATTAATACTTATTCAAAATTTTTATTGTAAATATAAACTCTAATTATTTTAATAAATTAATTTTTTAATGACTTCAAGATAATTAACTCTTAAACTTTTCTACTTTTGATTAACCACTCAAAATAATTCATATAAAAACTAATATCATCTAAAAAATGATTTTTTTTTAATTCTTATAACAAAAAGAAAAAGAACTAAATAAATACAATACTTGCATATCATCCTAACATTTTTAAAATAAAAACATCAAAATTACAGGCTATACACTTACTTTTTCATTTTAAAACTTATTTAATCAACATTAAGCTTTAACAATTATAAAGTAAGAGGAAGAATTTTAAGTAATCTAAATTCAAATTAAGTTGAATAGAAAAAAAAAATTTTTAATTAAGATAGAAAATTGATTGAATGATGAATAAAAAGAATTTTCTTTCAAACATTAAAAAATATTGAAAAATTTGTAAAAAATTATTTCATATTTATTGTATTTAAAATAAAAAAATTTATTAATTACTTTCTATTATCAAAATTTTTAATAAATAAGTGTAAATAAAGAGATAAATCTAAGTAACTTATAGTTATCAAGGATATTTTTTTTAATTAAATTAAGTTTTGCTTTAGAAAAAATGTAAACTTTTGATGCAAACTAATGAATATTCTTATTATTTAAATCTCTTTTCAAAATCTTTATTCTAATTAGCAAAAAATGTATGCAAGAAAGTGTAAATAAAAAAGAGGGTAAAATACAAGCAAGAATTTAAAATATTTAAAAATACTCATTCCATCCATTAAATAAAGCAAGTAAGAGTTTTCAAGTTATTTTCTATTTTTTATTGAGATCAAATTTTTTTGATAAACAAGTAATTAGGATTTTTTAAGAATAAAAAATTTACTTAGTTTTATTTGAACAGATTCTTAAAAAGTTTTCTTTAAAAATAAATAAATCTCTTTATTTTATAATTTGTTATTTTCAACTTTTGTAATGGCTGATAAAAGCTGTAACAATTAAAATAAACAAAAACTAATAGGTTTATTATCACATATTTAACTTAAAGAAAAGAAAGTTTCTCAACATAATGCAATAAATATAAATTAATAAATAGCAAAAACTAAATAAAGAAATCATGATAAAATTTGAAGAAAATGCATTAGTTTCTAACATAATAAATAATAAAATTTAAACCTAATTTCTCAAAATTATAGCTAAAACCAATGTGCTGTTTAAGTTAATACAAATCAATTGAATAATTTCTATTCATACTCTCCTTGTCATATTAATAAAATAGGTACTCAACTGATATTTAAATTGTAACCTCAAGTAATAATAAATATAAAAATTTACTTAATTTACTTAGGAGTTTTACTTTCAACAATTCCTCAAAGTTTTTAAAGAAAAATAAGCAGTCTTTTTTTATATAATAAAGAAGATTTGTAATCTTCTTTCATAGATAACACATAATAGAGATTACAGAAAATTAATTTCTTAGAGAAATTAAATTTGAGAGTAAAAATAGTTAATGAAATAATCTTTAACTTTATGCTAGTAAAGAAATTTATTATAAGGTAAAAAATTATCAGGTTTTGATAAGTAAAACTAAATTTTTTGTATTATCTGCAAACATTATTTATTTGTATTAAGTGATAAGGTATTAAAATACATTTAATCATTCTAAAATAAGAAGAAAATACTTAAACTTTTTAACAATTTATTTAAATAAATTAAAATATTTCCATAATTCTTTTTCTTTCCTTTATTTTAACAATTGATCCCATAAATTAAACATAAAAATATTTAAGTAACACTTGATCAGAATTTATTTAGAAGCTTTTTCTCAAGTAACTATTTATTTTTATTTCTTAAATAAAAAATAGTTTTAGGTTTTTGGATAATAATTTGCTTAATATCTTCAATTTAATTAAAAACTTCTTAGCTAAAAATACTAATCATTTCAGACAGGTTTTGAAAGGATTAACCAAAATCTAGCAGATTCTAAAAAATTATTGAAATTTTATCTATTCTTAAAAAATCATTAGAAATGGAAAATTAATTGTAGAGAATAAGGGTTTTTTTGAAAATAATATTACTTAAAATAAAAAGCTAATTTCCTGTATTTATAATATTTTATATGAAAAAAATATTTAATTACTGTGGATTATTTTAAAATAGAAAAAAATTATTTTTTTGCTTTTTTTGTATATTTTCATAGTGTCAGTGGTTGTTCAAGAAATATGGATATTATAAGTACATATAAGTTTTAATAACTTTTTAAGGTAGATATACTTTTAATTATTAAGTACAAAATAAAATTTTATACCATGTTTACATTTTATTTCTTTTGTAAATTGTGGTTTTTAAAATCTTCTTTACAGATTAAAATTTGAAATTTTTAGGCTAATAATAAAGATTATTCAAAATATATTTTTGGTTGCGTTTGTAAGAAATTTTAACAGTAATTAGAATTTTTACTAAATAGAAATCTATTTGCAATTATAAAATATTTTAATTTTTTCAGAATTTAATTCTTTTTGAATTTCTTTGCTCATTAAACGATAAAAACATGATAAATATGTTTCTTTAATCAAGTAACATTTATTGTTAATAGACTTATTTTTTATAATGAAATTCAAAATGTTTATGGCATTGATGTTATTTAAATAATTGAATTAAAGCCATTAAATATACTTATGTACGTTAATTCTAAAGAGATTCAGTCTTAAGTATTATGAGCACCTATTCTTAATTTTACATAATTAATTAAAACAATAATTCAACAACTTAAAGATAAATTAAGTACCTTAGATAATTGAATAATTAAGTGATAAAAATAGAAGAGTCTTTTAAATTTTGTTCTTAAGGTAGTGGAATAAAAACTCTTGATCAGATTGATTAATTTTAAGCTAAAAAATGTTTTTAAAAATTACCAAAGTAATGCATTTATTGTTTTTCAAATTTCCCAAACTCAATGACTATAATATGTATTTCGTAGGAATTTAAATAAAAAACCTGCTCTTATAGTAGTATTAACCAGAATGTTTAGTAAAACTAATCATTAAGCTTCACTTAATATACTCAAGCTTTTTATGAGGACCAGTTCATAAATAAAATAGTTAATTAAAATAATTCTCTTCATAAAATCTAATATAAAGACAGTACAAGAAGTTTCAGCCTTTCCCATAGCTAAAAAGCATGAAGAAGATACTACTAATCAATGCTCCTCTTAATCCTCATTATTATCACATAGTGAATCACTAACGAATGAAGAAGTAATAAACTCAATGACAGAATATCTACAATCAATAAGGAAAAAATTCTTAAAGTTACATTTGACTCACATCAACTTAATGGGAAAATTGAACATCAAAGAAGGATGTTCAGAGAATTTGAATGCACAAGTCTAGAATTCATTTCATACATTTTTTTCTGCTATCAGAAATAAAAAAAGCAAATAATTAATGCAAAGATTTGTTTAATAATTAGAACTAACAAAAAATAGGTAATATTATCAATAAATTTACAAAATTATTAAATTTTTTAATAAAATAAAAATGAAGGAAAATAAGGACAAAAGAATTAAATTCAAAGCGAATATTACAACTTGAAGAGTAGCTTTATGCAGCTCATCACTTAGTTAATTTGTTCTGATATTTTAGATTGCTTTGATATTACTTAATATTAAAAAATTAGCCTGATTGAATCAATAACTAGATTAAAAGAAAATTCTGTAAAATTTCGTCCCATTAAAGGAAAGTATCAATACTACTCAAACTTGCAGTATATGGCTTTGTTTCTTCAATTCAGCGAAAATAATTTCTAAGAATTAGTTAATGATCCTATAATTTTAGAAATCCATAAAAAAATATATAAATTAGATGTTGAAAATTGCGATAATTGGAGAGATATTGAGATTTTAAGATGCAATCACTTTAAATCCATCTTTAACCAGATCATAATTCACTGCATGGATATAGCTGAGAGTTATATTTAAATAAATTTAAATAACAGAAATAAAGAAGGTGAAAATCAATAACAGTGCAGTCGCTATTTTTATATCAGTTAGTAAAAAAGGGAATTTAAAATTTGATAAAGGGTAAAAAAGCAGTAAGGTTTTGAGCTTTCTTCTGCTATTTTTTGGAATGCTTTAAAATATATTTTTTCTTTATTTATTAAAAAGAAATAAAATATAAAAAGGCAATTCTGAAAAGAAATAGTAATACCAAGTTCATCTTTTTACTTAAAAATACATATATTAAGAATAAATTTATTTTTTAAAGTAATTTATTTATAGACTTAAAAATATCCATATCATAGTAATTACTTTTGAACATTTATTTAATGTCCTATAGATTTATATTTAAATGTCTAATGATATAATTAATGTAATGTAATGTTTATGCATTTGATTAAAAATTTTATTCAGAAAATAGTTAGTTATTTTTCCTCTTGTAAAAATTGTAAAATCAGATAATAATGATGACTCTTTTTAATAAAAGTAATTGCCATTCAAAAAACTAAATTTCTTTTATTTTTCACAAAACCCCAAAAGTAAATTTTTTTTTTTTGTGACAAATCTTTACTTTGTAAACAAAACATAATAATTAACTTAATCAATTGATAATTAAAAATATGTAAGATTATTAAAGAAATAGATTAATTTAATTCAAACATTAGTCAAATTTCTAAAATTGTCAGTAACCTAATATTTTAACACTACTTTTGAAAAAAATTTACAAAGTTTTAAAATGAAATTCATTGGATTTTCATACAATTAATCAGATTTTCAGGTCTTCTCTTTCAAAGTTACTTTAATTAATTTTTTTAATGAAAATCTTGATTTTGTTACTAAATTTTCATAATTTTGATAAGAAACTTATGACAAAAATATACTCTAATTCTTTATTTGATAGAAACTAAAATTATCTTTCAAAAATAAATGTCAATCAATATCTATACAAAATTTTGTTATTTTTTCAAAAATCTAATTTAACTTTTCTTCTTGTTCATTACATAAATCATATGTCTATCCAAATAATTCCTCTGTCTTTTATTTGTCTATTTAAGAGGAATTTTAGTTTTAGAAAAAGCAATTTAATTTTCATCCAAAAATCCTAATTGTCATAAAAGCACCAACCAACTAAATTAATAATAAAAAATTATTTCTAGGTGGTTTTCTAAAATAAAAAAATTTGTTCAATTTGGTTTTGGAAATTTTATTTGTAGCTAAATTAATGATTTTAAAACTTATATTTAGATTAAAAACACTGAATTTATTACTTAGCCAAGCTATCTTAACTAATAAAAGAGTGTTTAGGCTTAAATATTTTCTTTTTATTATTCAAAATTTTTTGCATCATTTAACAAAATTATGCAATATTTGATTTTAAATAAAAAAAGAGAAAGTTTTAAAAGTATTATAAAAGTTAATTTTAGGTTCAATTAATATATGGAATAACTTTATAGATTACTGACGATTTAGATATATTAAAAATCAAGAAATTATTGATTATATTCAAATTGTTTTCTTTGAAAAAAATTATTCATTAATTAATTCCCCAGATGTATTTCATATAAATTTCCATAAAGAAAAAAATAATTAAGAAGTTTTAAAAGGAATTAATGTTTTTAAAAATGATTTAAAAAAACAAATAGAAGATCAAATAGTTTATTTATTCTTTGAGCATGGTCTTTTTTTTTCATTTTTGTTTGATTTAAGTGATCATTAATGTTAATTTTGAGAGTGTTTTTTGAAATGATCTAATTCATTTTTTAAATTTGTAATCAATTATTTTTATTATTAACGAATGTGTTTTGATTTTTCAAATGACTACATTAATTTTTATAGTCTTCTTTAAGTGCATTTTTTCTACTTAATTTGCCATTTCCTTCATTTTCTATTAAGTTTTTCTATTTCTTCTTCCATCTTATTATATTCAGTCTCTCTTTTATTATAAGTCGCTATGATTACTTATTACTTAGTCTACGTTTTTTAACTTTTATTAATACTGTTACTGCTGTTTCTTTTAGATGCACTTAGAGTAGGGTTTTATAAACTCATCTAGTTTCCTTTATTTACATATACTTTAATGAATTATTAAGTTTTACTGAATTATTTTTGCTCAGTGACCTTTTAATTTAATTCTTAAAGTTGTTGAACAGAGGTTCAGCTTCCTACATTTTTCTTTCAAGCTAAAATTTATTTGGCCTACCTTTAGAATGATTTGTAGGTAATTAAGAAGCTGATGAAGAATGTTATCTTCTCAGTGGTTTAGGTTTATTATCATATTAACCTTTGCTTGTTTCAGTGTTAAATCTAGATTACATTCAACTGAAAAATCTTTTTCTTTTATTTATTCTGATACTTCTTTTGATTGCAGTATCTTCATTATTTTTTGCTTCTTGATTATCTTTATCTGCTTCACTTTTGTTATCATGATTCTTAAGTTTTTCTTACTTTACTTTTCTTAACTGCTTTTTGTCATTTTTTTTAACTTTCATTGGAGTAATTCAGTCTTAAGATTCTTCCTAACGGTTACGCTACTATACCTAATATTTTTGTTTTTGTTATTGTGGATTTCATCAATCTAACCTTGATTTTAGTGATTAAATGTTTGGAACATATTATTTTTAATTTATTGGTTACTTTTTTCTCTATTATTATAATCATCTTCCATAGTCTTGTAAGTAGGTAGTTTATTTTTTGAAAAACTATGTCTTTCATATCTTTAAGCCATTCTAATTTTCTCCGAAATCATCTTCTTAATTATTAAAAGATTTTTTAATTTAAAAAATGTATCTACTAAATAGAGATTATTATGTTAATATCGAACTTTATTATTCATTTTTACTTACAAATATTTTAGAGAATATCTTATCTTGAATTCAAAAAATAGATCTGATCCTATATCACATTTAATGCTAAAATAATATTATTTATTGGAAAATTATTTCCATTTAATTTAAATTTTAGTTGAAAGGATAAAGTGATTTTTTTTTTACTTAATTAAATATTCAGCTCAGCAAGCTGAGTAAGCAGGTATTAATATTTTTATTTTTAAATATTAATGCTTTCTATATGAGTTTTAATAGAAATAATAATAATATTAACCTTTTAAATAATATTATGGGAGTGATGAGAGCCCGCATATTTTATATGAGGTTAAGATCAGGTTTGTATTATTTGAATATTTATACTTATTTAAATCCTCTTTATAATAAATTAGATTAATTATTTATATTAATATATTATTTCTTTTTTCCTGCTTACATTCTTCATTAATTCCTTTTTCTTTTGAAGTTGGTATTTTGTTCACTTTTATTATAAATATCTATGGCTTGGCTATATGCTAAGGTAAAATATCTTTCAAACTTAACTCTTAAAATATTTAGTTAGGGTCATTGCTTCATTTTAAATATAAAAAAAGCGTTTTAATATTCATACATTTAAACTGTGTAGATAAAGCTTATTTATGGAATTTGCTTTTAAAACCAATTCAATCTAGATCACATTTTTTAACTTTTGGTGTTTTTTTTATATCAATAAAGTTGAAGAAGGCGTTTAGAAGTTATAGAAATAACAAATATTAAAAAACACTGTAGTAAATAAAAAAATCTGATATTTTTGTATTTTTTCAAACATATGGTTAAATTTTGATTAATTCTGTTTTATGTTTTTGCTAAATTAATAAATATTATATTATTAGTTGCAGTAAATAAAAAACAAATTTAATATTATTTTGTTAAAAATAAATAGTTTTATATTGAAATACTATTCTTGATCAGATAAAGTAGATCTTAAGTATTAACTAAATTTAATATTTTTATTCTTTTATTTGTAATTAATTTAACTATACTTGATATTTTGTTTTTTAAAAATTAACAAATTTAAATATTTTTAAAAAAAAATTATACTTATTCAAAACTAGTTTTCTAAAAAATACACTCTAATTATTTTAATAAATTAATTTTTTTTAACTTCAAGATAACTTTTTCCACTTATTATTATGCACCCAAAGTAATAGATAAAAAAATGATATCATCTAAATACTGTTTTTTTAAATTCTCATAGCAAAAGACAAAAAATAGTAAAATAAATAAAACAAGATTTTTTCACTTTTAAAAAATAAAAGCAATCAAAATCACAAAAAATATACTTTCTTTTATATTTTAAAAATGACCCTATCAGCATTACACTTTTACAATTTTAAAGTGAGGACTGAATTTTAAATTAGTTAATAATTTTTCCAATTTGAGTTGAAGAGAAAAAGCAAATTTTTATTTAAGAGTAATACCAATTTACTTTAAATTTCTTAAATATAAAGAAAAAGCTAGTAAAAAATGATTTTTTATTCATTTATATTAAAAAACTAATTTATTAATAATTTTTTAGTAAAAACATCAAAGTCTTTAATTTGCAAGAGTAAAGTGTAAGTGTATAGTTAAATCGAAGTAATTTATTATAAGAAAAAATGTAATTTTTTTAATTAAATTTCCTTTTCTTAAAAAAAAATGTAAACCTCAATTATGAGCCATAGTTTAGATTAGCATGATTTTAATAATTTTTACTAATCATCAATTTAAATCAGCATTATATATAAGTGAGAAAGTGTAAATCAATATATTGAAGCAAGAATATCAAATTTTTATTTAAAAATACAAATTCCATAATAATAACACATTTAAAAATTATCATGACTATATAACTATGGTTGGATAATCCATTTATAATTTGTCAAAATTTTTTTGACTGATATATTGATTTACTTTGAGATTATTTATTTATTTTTAAGAATTAAATTAAATGATATATTTTTAAAATTTATTTTATTTATTTATTGATAAAAATTTTCTATTTAAAAAACAAACAGGAGAAAAGGAGAGATTGATCTTCTTAAATTACATTTAAATAAATTTCTTACGCAAACTATTTAAAAAATATTTGATATCAATTTTTTCTAAATGAAGAAGAAATAAATGATCATAAACTCTTTAAAATTATTCTTTTTATTTATTGCTTGCTATTCATTTATTTTTTTCTGAATCATATTTTTTATATTTTACTTCATTAGATCTAAGTAACTAAAATAATGCTCAGATTTAAGCTCTGAAAGAAATAATTCCAAATAAAAATTGAATTTAAACAAGACTTCTTTATTTTTTAAATATTTTTATTAGTTGCAAAGAAAATTCAAATAGATCTTTATTCAAGAATGTAAAATAACATTTGAATTTTTTAAATTACTTGCATTATACTGCAATGTGATACTTAAACCAAACAAATAATTAATTTCTTTTGAATCCAAACAACGAAAATATTCTTAAAATGAAAAGAATAATTTTGATAAAGTTTTGTTTAAAATTACAAAAACAAAAATGAAGAAAGTATATTTTCTTTATAAACTAACAATATTATTTATCAAATTAAAAGGTTTTTAAGTTATTTTTTGCTACTATTTATTTGATAAAATTTTTTAAATAAAACAATAAAATAAGAGTTTTTTAAAAACATAAAAATTTGGTTGGTTTTATTTTAACAGATTTTTAAAAGTTTTGTTTAAAAAAGGAACAAATTTTTAGTTTTTTCATTTATTATTTTCAAATTTTATTATTATTTATTAAAGCTATCAAAAAATTAAAATAAAAACTGATAGGTTTTTTAATAGCTAGCATATTTAAATTGAATAAACTAAAAGTTGTTCAACATTAAGACAATCAATAACAAAAACAAAACAAAGAAAGAAAGAAAGAAATAGATGATCAAATTTGAAGAAAATCAAAATGACTTCTTGGTCAATAAATCATAAATTTTAAACCGAGTTACTCAATATAAAAGCTAAAGTCAAAGTGCTCTTTAAGTTTGCACCAAGCAATGCAGTTATCGCTATTCAGACTCTCCTTATCCTATTAAGGTAATTTTTTAGTAAAAAGCTGAATAAAAGAGATGCTCAGTCTAATTTTTAAATTACAAACTTGAATAAAAATAAATATAACAATTTTCTGAATTCACTAAGAAGTTTTACTACGAACAATTCCTCCAAAATATTTACCACTAAAACTTTACTTCAAATTCCTCACCCAGAGAAAGTTTAGAAGCTAAAATAAACAGCCATTTTTTTATCAAATAAGAAGAGTTATAATCTCCAATCATAAAAATTCCAAAAGCTAATAACAACTTTTTAACAAATGAAGAACTGTTGTAACAAGTGACATTATATCTTCAGTAAATTAAATAGCAGTTTTTAAACAGCATATCATCCAAAATAGAGGAAATAAACTTTTTAAACATTAAAGAGGGATAGAAAATGAATCTAAACTAAGAGATAAATTCAATATTTGAAAAATTCTTTTGTACTGTAAGAAGAAAAAAAACAGAATAATAAAAAGAAAAATTTATTAATTCAAGCTTATAGAAGAGAAAAAGAAGGTATTTTTTTATTAAAAATGATATTGAATGATTTTTTAATAAATAATTACTATAAGAAATAGAGGAAAAAATAATTCAGAAACTAAATCTTAAAGTTAGTATCATAATTTAAAGAATAGTTTGATGCACTTTATTATTTAATTGGTTTCTTCATCTCTAATTTTAGAATGTTTTGATCTTACTGAATACCAAAAATCGACTATTCTGAAAATTATTACGAGGTTAAAAGACAATTCATTAAATTTTCGCCCAGATAGAGGTAGATATCATTACTACTCGAACATACACTACACCACTTTATTTTTAAAGTATAATGAACATAACTTTTATGAATACAAGCACAACTAAAAAATTTAGGAGATCCACAGCAAAGTTTATAACTATAATTCTCAATTGTGTTAAAGTTTGAATGACCCAGAATTTGTGAAATTTAATTACTTTAAATCGATAATTGGATAGCTTGTTTTTCGCTGCTTAGAGATTGTAGAAAGTTAATTTCTAGAAAACTTTGAGAAAAAAAAATTTCAGAGCAAAAAAATTGAGTGGAGTAATCGTTAACTTTATGTCAGTAAAGTAAAAAAAGGAATACAAAAACTATTAAAAGGTAAAAAAATTATCAGGTTTTGATAAGTAAAACTAAATGTTTATGTATATTTATTTATTTATGATTCATTTGAAATTAAGTGGATAAGTTATTAAATAACATTAATTCATTAAATCTATTTAACTATTCTAAAAAATACAAAAAATCCTTCAATTTTTCTTATTAATTTATTTAAGGAAATGAAAATATTTACATCATTTTTTTCCATCTTTTATTTTTACTCTCAATTCCTTAAATAAAACTTAAAAACATTTTAGTTTAGAACTTGTTTCAAAAATTGTTTACAAAACAAGACAGATTACCAATATTTTTTACTTACTATCTATCCTTCAATTTAATTAATCGAACTGAATAACTGAATAAAACACTAATCATTTCAGGATATAATAGGATTCAGTAAAATACACTAGATCCTAAAAAATTATTGAAAAATAATCAATATAAAAAATTATTATACTAATACAAAAATAATTGTAAAGATTAAGACTTTTTTGAAAGCAAAAATGACAAAACATTACCGATTAAACAAAAAGCTAATTTTTCTATGTATTTAAAATATTTTTTAAAATACTTTACATGAAAAAAATATTCAATTTCTGTGAATTTTTTTAGAACAGAACAAAAAATTTTTTTACTTTTTTGTGTGTTTTCTTAAGATATAGTAGTCACTTAGATTTATTATTGAATTTAAAAATAAGAGTTTTGATGAATTTTAAAGGTAGACATAAATTTAATAAATAAGTTAACAATAAACAACTTTGAAGAATTATTAAATAAATTTTTTCAACATTTAGATTACATAAAATTTAGTTTTGATGAAATATTTTAATTTTTTCAGAATTTAGAGTAAAAAAGTTTTTAAAATGTTCCATAAATCAAATAAAATTGAAAATTAATAGTTTTATTTTTTTAATGAAATTTGAAATGTTTATGGCATTGATCCAATTTAAATATATGAATTAGAGTCCGTTTGTTATATTTATGTGCGTTAACTCTAAAGAGATTTATTTAGTCATGCATATTAGGAGAATGAATTCTTAGTTTTACATAATTAATTAAAACATAAATAATTCAACAATTTAAAGATAAAATAACAACCTTTGATTATTGAATAATTAAATGATAAAAATAGAAGAGCCTTTTAATTTTTGTTCTGAAGATAACAAAATAAAAACTACTAATCAGATTGACAAATTTTAAGCTAAAAAATGTTTTTAAAAATTACCAAAGTAATGTTTTTATCTTTTTTCAGATTGCTAAAACTCAGTGACTATTGTATGCACTTAGTAAAAATATAAATAAAAAACCTGCTCATATAGCAATATTAACCAGAATGTTTAGTAAAACTAATCATTAAGCTTCACTTAATATACTCAAGCTTTTTATGAGGACCAGTTTATAAATAAAATAGTTAATT
>JH720297.1:1341817-1374116 GCA_000231825.2 Tetrahymena elliotti 4EA
ATGTGATTATTAATGTTAATTTTGAGAGTGTTTTTTGAAATGATCTAATTCATTTTTTAAATTTGTAATCAATTATTTTTATTATTAACGAATGTATTCTGATTTTTCAAATGATTACATCAATTTTTTATAATCTTCTTCAAGTGCATTTGATTTTTCTATTTAATTTGCCATTTTCTTCATTTTTCTGTTAAGTTTTTCTATTTCTTCTTACATCTCATTATTTCTCAGTCTCTCTTTTATTATTAGTTGTTTATCTGACTCTTATTATTTTTTTAACTGCATAATTTTTTTATTTAACACTTGCACTTCATTATGATTACTTATTACTTGGTCTATATTTTTTTAGCTTTTATTAATGCTGCTACTACTGTTTCTTTTAGAAGCACTGTGAGTTGGGTTTTATAAACTCATCTAGCTTCCATTACTTACTATATTTTTTAATGAATTATTACGGTTTACTGAATTATTTTTGCTCAATGACCTTTTAATAGAATTCTTAGAGTTGTTGAGCATTGATTCAGCTTCTTATATTTTTTTTTCAAGCTAAAATTTATTTGACCTACCTTTAGAATGATCTGTTTTACTTACATTCTTGGTACTATTAGGTAATTAAGAAGCTGATGAAGAATGTTATCTTCTCAGTGGTTTAGGTTTATTATCATGTTACCCTTCGCTTGTTTCAGTGTTAAATCTAGAAGAGTTATATTCAACTGATGGGTCTTTTTTCTTTTATTTATTCTTATACTTCCTTTTCATAGGAGTGTCTTCATCAACTTCTCCATCTTAATCATCATTATCTACTTCACTGTTGTTACCATGACTCTTAAGCTTTTCCTATTTACTTTTCTTGACTGCTTTTTGTGATTTTTTGTAACTTTCATTGGAGCAATTCAAGTCCTAAGATTCTTCCTAACGGTTACTGCTACTAACCCTTACTGTCTTTTTGCTGTTTTTATTATGGATTTCATCAGTCTAACTTTGATTTGAGTTATTATATGTATTGAATGTATGGAACATATTATTTTTATTTTATTGATCACTTTTTTCTCTATAATCATAATCATCTTCCATAGTTGTTTCATGACGTTCATAAGTAGGTAGTTTATTTTTTGAAAAACTATGCTCTATCAAATCTCTTTAGCCATTCTACTTTTCTCCTAAATCATTTTCCTAATTTATTCAAATATTCTTTTTACAAAATATTTCAATTTGAAAAATCAAAATTAAACAATTTTTATCATGAAAAATCTGAAAAATAAAATTAAAAGAAGAATTTAATCCCTAAAAATATATTATGTTTAATATGAAAAATCTTTAATCTTCTAAATAAAGAATATTTTATTAAACAATTAATTGTTCTACTAAAATACTAGAAATAGAAAATTTGTATATTTAAATCAATTAATTATATTCTTTTCGTTTAACAACAAAACCTTTTAATTTTGTTTATAAATCTTAATTAAAGTAAAATAAAATTAATCCATACTTTTATCATTTCATTTCTAGTATGTTCAAAATATCTGAAAGATTTTTTATATTTTCTTATCTTGAATTCATAAAATTTGTATTTAATTGTAATATTACATTTAATACTCAATTTTAATATTTTATAATTAAATATTTTAATTGAAAGAATACTGTGGTTTTTTAAATCTAAAGATTTATCAAGTTATCAATTATTATTAAAAAATTTTCTTTTAAAAAAAATATCCTCAATCAAATCAATCAAATTGAAAGGCATAAAAAAAGAGGAATTACATTACTGGTTATTTGTATAAAAATTTATATTTAAAAATAAAATTATTTACTTGACAGAAATATGAATTCTCTTTGTCTTCGAATTGAGGGTTATTGATGCAAGTTATTTTCTTTTCTAAATTCATAATTTTGTTTTAAAGTTCTTATAAGTCTTGACTCATTCTAATATTTTTTGATATTTCTTAGTTATTAGAGCTAAATTATTTAGTATTGTAAGAATTCTTTTCATTATTAATTTGACTCATATCTTAATATAGTTAGTAGTTATTTTTATTTCTAATTTCTACATTATTTTAAACTGCTTAGTGACTATTGTATTATTTATAAAGGATACTCTATTCATCTTTAATTGGTGTTTAGCTATTAGATCTTTGATGATTTTGCCTTGAAATATTTAATGAAGACTCTAAAGGAGTTAATGGCAAAGGATCTCTTTAATTATTCAAAGAACTATTCAAATGAATACTTGAAGATTGAGACTTAACTTATCTTTCCTATTGATTCTACATCTAATTTACCATCAATCGAGAAATTTGTTAATATTTTTGCTGATTATCAAGTTAATTTGCTTATTTCATTCCACTATTGGAAAGCGAACTCTCCTTAAGACCTTCTAATTCTTTATCTAGTAAAGAATGTAAAAAATTTAATTTTTCCGATGTTAAACTTTAGTCCATATTTTAAAATTCTAATCTGTTTTCGATGATAACCTCTCTTAATTTATCAAAATGCTTTTCAAAAAATTCTATTAAGATTCAAATAAATTAATAATTTTCTTTTAAATTTGCAAAATTATAGCAGACCACAAATTGATTTGATTGATAATATTAATATTTAAAATCTTTCAAATTTGAAATATATGGAAATCTTTCTTTAAAAGTTAATTCATATTAAATATAATCAGCTGCATTAACTTAAATGTATACATTGCAACTAATTATTTTTAATTTTAAAGTCTTGTTATTAACAAAGGATACAATATTTAATAGAAAAGAGTGAAAATTAAAATTAAATCCTTTACATGCTATGTTTATTTTAAATTTATAATATCCTATTAATCTGTTTCATTATTTTTTACTAATACATTAAAAATGTAATTAGAATTTATAAATGTTTTGCTAAATTTATTTTAAAATAAATTAAATATTAATTTTTAAAATTTCCAACTTTAATTTTTAATTTTCTGATTGAATAATTTCCTTATCAAAAATAAAAATCTACTTACTAAAATTTAATATTTTATTTACTATTCTAATTAGCTATAATATATTTTTAGAATGAAAAAATGAATTATTTAAGATTATCACATTTTTTTAGAATTTTATGAATCTAAATTTGAAGTTTAATTGAAAATAATTTTATTTAATAAACATTTTAAAATAATTTAATGAACATTTTAGTTAAAAGTAATTAAATTAATTTAAATTATAAACATTTATATTGGTAAGCAATAACTATCAAATTTTTAATCAAATCTTTGGTTTTTATTAATTTATTAGACAAAAATTAATTATAAATAGTTTTGTTATTTAGTTAATTTCATATCAGAAACTCATCATAATTAATGGCTAATTAGGTTCATAGTTTTAGCGTAGGGGAAGATTATACAGTACCTCAATGGAGTGCAAAGTCTCCTTATAAATACTTGTAAGATTTTTTATTGTTTAAATTTTTGTATTTCTTATTCATTTATTTTAAAAAATTTAGTTTTGAAGTAATTAAGAATGGAGTGCCAATTGAAGAAAAAGATATTTCCTATAAACCATTTTTGCTTTTGGGAAAATATTCAGATTTATGCGATTTAGTTTTAGAGCATCCAACCATATCAAGGAAGCATGCCATCATACAACATAAAGCTAATGGTGATGTTTTTGTCTATGATTTGGGTAGCTTACATGGAACATATGTGAATAACAAGAAATTGCCTAGCAGGATTTATCACAAATTAAATCCTTTTGATTCTATTAGATTTGCTAGGTCTACAAGAATATATATTTTAAGATGCATTCAATTAGAGGATTAAGAATAGGAAGAAGATACATAATAATAAGAAAGCAAAGCTGCTAAAGAGGAATTAAAACCAGAAGATGGGACAAAAGAGTTAATGAAAGATGAAAGAGTTAGAACTCCAAAAGAGCTTAAAGAGTTTTATTTAAATTTAAGAGATAATGATCCTTATTATAAATAATAGAATAAAAAGCATAAGCTGACAGGTAATGTTAAAATTTTTGAATTGATGATGTTAAAATTAATTCTTTTATTTAAATAGGTGGACCATCTGATGAAAATAAAAATGATGGTGATAATGATAATGGCATTACTTGGGGTATTGGAGATGAATAAGAAGTATATGATTACTAAGATGAAAGTTAGATTGCGTTAATACCTGATTTGCTAAAAAGATTACCAAATTTAAATGAGAAACAAATAGAAAAAATAGAAAAATATGAAGAAAGATTAACAAAATATAGAAATGCAGAGTAGGAATTAGAAGAGTTAGTAGTTAAAGAAAGGAAGGAATATGGTTTAGAAGAAAAACTGAAAGTTAAAAAGGAAAAATTGTAGGCTAAAATGATTGAGTTGCAACAAACTCTAGATGTAGCAGAAGCAAATGTCAGACTTTCATTGTTTAATGAGGCTGAAGACACTGATGAATAAAGTAATTCATATTTAATTATTAATTAAAATAAGTTAATATTAATATTTATTTATTTATTAGAAAAAAAAAGGACATTTTCAAAATTTGAGTAAAGCAGAATGTTTGATGATGAAGATGATGATTTCTATGATAGAACAAAGGCTACTAAAAAAGTTTAAATTGATCATGATGAAAGAAAGAAATTAATTATGAGTAAAATTGAAAACACAACTGAAAATTTCTGGGGTTTGAAGAAAAAATTAGAAAAATTAATCACTGAGAGATATGAATATAACAAATAAGTCTTGGATTTAAACAGTGATACTATTAAAAAGAAAGACTAGCAATCAAATTAAGATGCTGAAGAGGAAGAAGATGAATTAGAAGCTTATATGAACAAGACCAATGAAACTTTGTTAAAGGAAAACAGAGAAAAGCTTTTTTCTAAAATTAGAGAGTTGAACAATGAAATTGATTTGTAAGATAATTCATTTTATTTTAAGAAATTTTTGAATATTTTAAATGAATATTTATTTTATTTAAAAATTAGAATATCTGACATGTTGAAGTATATAAAGCCAGATACTGAAATAGATTATGAATAATTTGAAAAGGGATTAGAAAAGTAAGTTTTTGGAAATCACAATGACGATGATGAAGAAGAAGATGATGGATTAGTTAAAAAGAATTCAATTATAAAGGACGAAAAAAAATAGAGATAACAAGATAAAGTTGGATAGGAATTAGCAAAATTGAGAGAACTTAAGTAAAAAAAATTAGAATAGTAGAAGATCTTGGAAGGAGAAAACAAAGAAGCCAGTGAAGAAGATGTTATCAAAGCATATGAACAAAAGCTTAAGCAATAGACATAATTTGAAAAAAGCGAAGAAATGGAAGAGTTATAAAAATATAATGAAGAATATGGAGCAGATGGGGAAGATGCTCCTACTTTAGTGGGTACAAATAAAAATAAAAAAGTTTATCAAGTACCTTAAAAGCCTCAAAGCAGAAACTAAAAAGCATCTAAAGATCAAGAAGCTTGTGTAGATTTAACATATATGCAAACCATGGAAGAATATAATGAAATTTATAATGAAGAAATGTCTAAAAAGTATGGTTATTGATAAACCAGTCAGTCAAATAATATTTAGTTAAAAATTATTTTATTTATTGAATGTGAATTAAAATTAAAATCTAAAGGTAAAAGTGACATATTATTTGTGAGCTTTTATTAACTTGAATCAGTTCAAAATTTTATTAATTAAGACTAGAAGAGAGTATGAAATTAATATTGACAATAGTTCATTTCTTATAAAATTTAATCAGTAAAAAATTGACCAAAAATAAAATTATCAAGTGTCTATCAGATTAATTTATAAATTTGTTATCTCATAATTATTTTGGAGTGTTATTTGTCTACTGTAAATTAATGGCATGAACTCCTCTACATCAGTTTCTCTCTTTTGCAATTTACTCTGAATAGAAAATTGTTTTATTAATTCGAAAAATTCATTAACTAAATTATTCAATTTAGTCTATTAAAACAAAGTGACACTGATTGTCTTAAATTATTTGCTTTTTTCTCAAGCAAAATACATACCTTTCTTACTATTTTTCTATTGAGATTCATTTTAATTTTTGAAAATATCAGAAATTTAAATTTTAAAATTTATTTGATAAACTAAATTTTCAAATAGACTTCACTAAGTTTAGGATGCCTAAATTTATCTTTCTAAAAAAAGCATCAAATTTAATATCAAAAGATATTTGAGACGTTAATGATTATATTCACTTTTCAAATATTTCTTATTTTTCAACTACCATTTCAAACTCTTATTTTTTATTTTAAAATTATCAATTAAATATATTCAATGCAAAACATTTTCTCTTCATTGACTTATTTCAATTCATCTTAGTTCATTTATTTAAAATATTTTTCTCTTTTTTTCACACATAAAAATTTAACATAAAATGCATATTCTTAAAAAAAATATACTGAAGAAGTACTGCTTTTGTGTAATTTGTTTGGCTTTCAAATATAAAAATTAAAATGTGCTTTTGCTATTAATTCTTTACGTTGTTTCATTTCTTAAATCTCTTTTTTTTCATTTTTTATCAAGCTATATATTTAATGAATTTATTCATTCTCTTCTATTTGGTTTTAACAGAGTGTTATTTAACTAACTTATTGCAGGTATTTTAATATTTTGAGTTTTATTGCTATTACTTATAAATATTTAAAATATGAGAAAGAAAATTATTTTATGAAAAAATCTTTTTTTGCTAACTTATTTTTGATTTTTGTACTTTATTTTTAACTTGAAAGTGCTTGTTTGTTTGTTTGGCTGGCTAGCTAAGTAAATGAATTTGATTTTAAATTAATTTGAATAGCTATTTTAGTTAATAATTGGACTCTGACTTTGAGCGAACAAAAATCAATAGAGAGTAATAAGATAAAAATAAACAAATAAATTGTTTGCTTTGATTTATTTAGCATAGATTTGAAACAAAAATTGATAGTGACATAGATATATATTATGATTGAAACAAAGATTATTTTGATAAAATATGAATATATTTGTTAAGAGAGACAAGTAGTATATTCAGGATAGAGATAAAACGCGAAAATATCTGTATTGAAAAAGATAAATTAAAAAATATAAAAAAATAAATTAATAAAAAACAAAAAATTAATTAAGATTCTTTATTAAAAGAAAAACTAAATAATATAATTACTTACAGGAATTAAGAATGGCTGACAATAAGGATTACACTGAAGAAGTTGTTGATGATAACTACGACCCCGAAGCCGAAGTTACTGGTGACTTCAAGCCTGTTTAGGAATTAAAGGATGTTGCAATTGTTACTGGTGAAGAAGAAGAGGAAGTTATTGATAAGTTCAGAACTAAATTATATAGATGGAGAGACGAATAATTCAAGGAAAGAGGTGCTGGTGATTTGAAATTCCTCAAGCACAAATAAACCTCTAAAATTAGAATCTTGATGAGACAAGATAAGACCCATAAAATTGTTGCTAACTTCAACGTTTCTCACAAGGACCCTCTTTGCAAACTCCTCCCCTTAAAAACCAACGACAAGTCTTGGATTTGGAGTTGCTACGATTACTCTGACAACGAACTTCTTTTGGAAAAGCTCTGTGGTCGTTTCGTCTCTGCTGAAGAATTCAACAGATTCTAAAAGGTCTTCGAAGAATCTAGAGCTCACAATGCCTCTCTTTCATCTGAAAAGAAGGAAGAAGAACCCAAGAAGGAAGAAGCTAAGTCTGAATGAAAAAACCTTATTTCTTGATTAAACATATAAATAATATTATACTCTATTCTTATTCACAAAATTATCATAATAAAAAGCTTAATCTATTCTTTTTAATTGTACATCTTTTAATTATAAATGCTTTGTGTTTGCATTAAAATATAATTTTTTAGCCTTCAACTCACTCAACTTCTCCTTTTAACATTTTAAGATCCATATTCTATCTAAATTTAATTTTCAAATGCAATATTTCTAATCCAAGAAAGATCAACACTCAGTATGAAATTTATCTAAAATCGTTTACAGATAGCTACATTTAATTTAAATATTTCAATATATTTCATGCTGTTTGTTATACATTGAGTAGAAATAATGCCAAAAAATTAGAAATTTCTTATAAATATTCTTTTTTTACTCATTCATTTAATAAATCTTCTCAATAGAACAAATAGAAGATGTATGAATGTTATTAGCTTTTTAATTTGATTTTATGATCAAAATATAAACAATTCTTAATAAACAAAAGCGAACTAAAAAATTTTCCGCGTAATTTTTTTGTCTGCCAAATTAATAATTAATCAGCTAATTTATTGAAATTAATTAAAGGTAAATTATTTGAACTTTCTTTATACCTTCTTTTCAATAATCAAATTATTAATTTCAAAAAAGTTTTTTTTTTTCTTCTAAGTCTGCCAAAAGTTTCTCTTTCTTTTTTCAATGAGATAGCATCATGAAATTGCTCTTTGTTCTATATAATTATTGTTGATTTTATATTTTATTCCTATTTATATTATTCTATTTAAATGTAAAAGCAGTTTAGATTCAAATATCATGCTATTTAAATATTTAATCCATTTTTATATATTCTACAGATTCTATTTTTCAAATTTTGTTTAAAAACTTTTTTTAAAGAGGAATCACTCATTATTTACTTTTTAATGAGAAGAAGAAAAATTTATTTTATTGAAGAGCCCTCCCTGCTTGCTATTTATTTAAAATGTTTATTAAAATTTTTAATTGCCTTATAAAAAGTAAATTGAAATCAATAATTTTTTTTTTGTAAAAATGATTGATAAGATTTTGAAGAGTTATGAGACGAGCTTTTATTCAATTAAAAAAGTAAATTTTTTATAAATTGTAATAATAAATTTAATTCAACTTAATTTGTAAATTTATTTAGCTAAAATGTAAGAATAAAACTCAGTTCTAACTTGTACTAACCTGTGTCAAAGTTTTTAAAGCTCATCTATTGATACAGTGAAATAGAAATAAATAAATAGTCTAATTTAAAATTAAATGGAGCTAGAATAAACCAACAATGAGCTTAAAATTATAATTTAAAGATATAACTAAGATCTAGTTGAATACTTCAAAGAAAATTAGAATTTAATTTAATTAAATAAAGATTTAATGATGCATAATGAAGCACTTTAAATAGAATTATTTAAAAAGATAAGCTTAGATAAATCTACTTAAACAGATTTTGCAACAAGAAAAAAAGATGCAGAAACTTAAATGGAGTAGAGAGAATCAATTTAAAAAAGTTTAAATTAATCTTGTTCAAACCAAAAAAGCCAAAAAACTGATAACTAGAATGAAAAAAGAAAGATTTAGAGAGAATGCTAAAGGTATTCACCTAGCATGAGTTTTAGAGATGAATAAACATCTCCAAAAAACGTTGATTATGAGTATTTTGAAAATAAAAAACATCTTGAAAAAATGCTTCAGAAATTAACTTAGAAAATTTAATTTTTATCAGACACAATAAATGAGACTGAGTCACAAAATTTTTAAAAATAATCAATATTATTGTGTCTTTAAGAAATTTAATCAATTGCAAGCTACCTCAAAATATTAATTAATGATTAGATTGCTGAAATAAAAAAATTTGCTGATTAAGTAAACTGCTAAGTTTAAGAAATAATTGAAGAAGCTAATAGAATTTAAAAAATATCTTCATAAAGTAAAGATGAGAGTTTTAAGTTAATATCTTTTACTGAATTTACATAAAACACTAACACAAGCTATCAGTTTAGTAATGAAGAATTTAATTAGAATAAGAGCAGTGAGTTTTTAATTGATCCTAATTGCACTATTATTAACACATCTCGGAATACTGATAATGCTCTCTAAGATTCTGATATTTACAATTTTCAAGATGAACTTTTAAATTAAAACAAAGGATTTTAAAATAATTTAAATCAAATCAATTTTTAAGAAAAAAATTTAAATGACAATTTTGAATGTAATAATCATTTTTCAGAATTCAGACAAAACTCAAAAAACAGAAATGGTAAAATTTTATTTTCATTTAAAATTTATTTAAAGAAATAAAATAAAATTGTTTAGAAAAGAAGAAAGAAGACAATTAATGCAATCAAAAGCAAAACATTAAAAATCTTGTTTCAGATTAAAATGAATAAGAGAATCACTAATCAAGATAAGATAAATAGGAGATAAAGGTGATAGAAAATGATAATAAATTGAAACTTAATTTATCATCTTTTAACAGTCAAAATAAGCTAAACTAAACAGGATCTTTTTTGGAGGATAAAGATGATTAATTAAATGATAGCAATGATTAAATAAGTTAATACGAGAATCTTCTTGAAACTTTAGGTGATGAAGAGTTTGATTTAGAGGAAATTAGTAACAAATAGAATACTTTACACAAATAACATAAGAAGAAACCTGAGAACAAGTCTAAGGCTCAGCTATTAAATAAAATTTTAACATTCTCATTTGGAAATAATCCTGTATGCTTAAATAATAATTAATTTTAAATTCCAAAATAGGCTATTAAAGATTAATAAGAAAATGAAGACCATATTAAGCTAATAAAATAAGAAGAATTAAATGTTTAGATATAAAATAAATTGTAAAATATACAAAAATGCTATTTAGAATTTGTTAATAAACTATTAAGCTTAATTGGTGATGAAAGAACTTAAATTACTATAGATAAATACTTTCAATCAGATGTTTTGCAATAAGAAGTGTTAGAAAAATCAACCCTAGAAAGCTAATCGAAAATATTATCAGTTTTTGAGAGATTGGCTTGTAATTATTTTATTTTTTCAGTATAATTCATTAACTTTTTTAATTTAGAATTTAAGCAAGATATAGATGCTGTCCATAGATCAACTTTGTCTTAAAGCTAATTTACTGGTGAATGCATCACAGAGAGTACACTTGAATAAATAGGATAATCTTTCTATGCAGACTAAATTCAAAAATAATTTATAACAAAAGTAAAAATGAATTTTAATCAAAGAATCGAGAACATCCGCAGAGTTAAATTTAACAGTTAGTTTGCAAATACTCTTTAATATCAAAATAATTCTTTTATTTTATTTGTAAAAGTGGAAAGCATGAAAAAAATTTTGACAGACAAAAATAGTGAAATATGCAAGCAGTATGATCTGTATGGAATAACTACAGCAGATATTATATATCTCAAAGTAAATTAAATCTCATAGATATTTATTTTGATTAATTTTTTTATTAAATAGTAATACATTTAAGAGTTACAACATTTCATGAACTAAATGAACTAAAAATCTATTGAAAGTATTAAATCCTAATTTATTGAAAGATGCTTAAGTGACATTAATTAGCTAAAAATATCTAGTGAATTAAAGATTCTTAGTGAGTTTATAAAGTCTTCAATCATACTCATGATAACTATCAAATCTTACTTTTGACAAATTTTAGATAGTATTATGTCTAATGCACAATAATAACTTATCGTTTTAGCCTCGTTTTATTTTTGTTTTATTAAAGAATATTTAAAATATTTTTTTATGATCTCAATAGTTTCAAAATTTATTCCTTAACTTAAGAACTTTAATCGTTTTAAATGAAATATCAAAAAATCAAAGAATTAAAAATATTTTTGTTTTTGACCAAATAAAATTTGAAATTGTTTTATTGAATTTTCTAAAAATTACTTGGTTAATTAATATTCTTTCTTGTTTTTAAATTTAAATAAGTCCCTTATAAATATTGATTATTTTAATAATAATATACTATGAGTATATTCAATTTTATCAATCTTTCAAACATAAATTAAGTAAATAATTTAAAAAATAAAATTTTTTTGTAAAAATTCTATGAAGTAGATATGGGTTATTTACCACATGTTAAAAATATTATTTTGGTTTTTAAGAGTTGTAAATGCTCCAAAAATAAAATAATATGTAAGATAAATTTGGAGAAAAAATTGTTAAACTCTTGATTTTAATAAAGAAGCACTTGAACTTCATATTGCTGTTATGAAGTAGTTTTTGTTGCTTAAATGAATAAGTAGACATAGGTTATTTAAATAATAGCATGCTAAAAAATTAAATTCTACTTTACAAGTAAATGATAAATAAACCAAAAATGAAATGTCAATGTAAATGAGTAAAATTTTGAGTAATAATTTTAAATTGTTGATATAAAAATAGTTAGCTTATCTTACTAAAATAAAGAAAAAGAGTAGTATTAGATTCAATTAATAGTAAATCAATAATTTTTAACACTTTGAATCCATTTTTCAATTGATTCTTCCTTAGATTTTTCAAGAGGATCTTTAAGATAGTTAGAGTTTTCAAAGTAGCCTTTAGATTTTAAAGAAAAAATTATAAATAAATTTGTTTTTTATATAAAAAGTACCTTCTTCGCTATCAATATATCCATTAATTTTCTTTTCAAGAATTAATTGCATTAAATATATTTCAACAACTGCTTCTGTGACTTGTAATTATTTGCTAATGTAGCTAATTTTAATTTTTTCGTAAGGAATGATCATTCTTGTGATCTTTTCCAAACTGATAACTCTCTTTAATTCATCAATAAAATCTTTCATAAATTCATCCTTTTTTAAATAAATTAAATTATTTTGAATATTTGCTTGGCTTTTATGAATTTTATTTAAGTTACTTCCATAATTTTTGAAGTTCTATCAATGATTGTCATGTTGAAGAGATTAATATTCTTGGTTTCATAGGCATAACGGAGATTTTACATAGCAATAATTTCTCTGTCTTCCTTGTAGACCTTGGCTTCCTTGTTATCAAAAGGATTGATGGTAGAGCCGCTCAAAATGGAAGCAAGGACGACATATTTAAGAAGTAATTTAGCATTTTAGTTACCAATATCTTAATAAAACTTGAATGATTCTAATAATTCCTATTCAGCAAGCTTATAATTCTTTTCAAACATAAGCATTTTTCCACTTGTTTCTTTAATGACAGCCATAATCTTAGGGTCATTGATGGTTGAAGAAAGACGCTTGGTTTTGGAGTAAACTTCCTTTAATTCTTTCTTTCTCTTTTGATTGATAAGGACACGAATTTCAATTGAGTATACTTCTAAGAGATATTCAGATTTTTTGGGATCATCTGAGCCATCAGGTAAGGTGCAAGAAGCTTTAATTTGAGATGAAACATCGTTAAGATTTGTGAAATCTCCAGATTCGAAATAGATCTTAGCTAATTTCAATGAAGCATTAAACCATAATTAGATCATTTACTTTTCTTTCAAATAGTGTAATATAATCTCAAAAGCCTTTTGTCTGATACTAAGATCTTGTAAAAGCATAAACTAATTTATTACATAAAAATATTTCAATTAAACAAAATTTATCATTAATTATTGCTTGATTTCTTTTATTTATTCTAAATACTTTCTAAAAGATCATCCTTAAAATGATTTTTCTCCAAAAGAATGGTTTTAGAAATAAATAAATAAATATAAAATTGGATTGAATATAAAATTTACGCTTTCAATAATCTGTGTAATACCATCAGTAGCATCGTTACGACTAACACTTTCCATATTTTGTAAAATTAAATTAATGTTCTTGATCAAATCATTTGTTTAGTTTTGCTTAACAGAAATAACTATAATATATTGGAGTGATTTAAATGTCCATTTTCTTTTTGAAACATCTTTTTCCTATTCCTTTACAATAATATTTTGGAAAATAGAAATAGCACTGGTAGGATCATCAGTAATTTCACCTTTTTTATTTAATTAACATATTAAGCATTTAATGAATTTCCTATTATAAAAATTTCTCTGCTGATAACATGTGAATTTGATGTTTGCCAAACAAACAAAAAATAATGATTCATTGATATAAATTGCTTATTCTCCAATTAAAATAATGTAATAGGTACCTTCTGCTGTATAATATAGATTTTCTAACTCGACTTCTGGATCATCATCTTAAGGATCATCATATCCACCTTCATCATATTCACCTCCATCATAGGCATCATCTTCGTACTCGTAATCAGACATTTTTGGAGTATTAATTATTATCTAATATAATTTTTGTTGTGAATAAATTTACTTTTTAATAAGATTTCTTTCTAATATAGTTTATTTTATGAAATCACTTAGCTTTCTGATAAGATGATAAATCTTTTTTTTTAATTTATTGTTTGTTTACCAAGAAAGACAAGAAGACACCTTTAATTAACTTCAGTTCTATTCTTTTTTCTATGAGCTAGCTAATCATTGATTGAATCTTTTATTTTATTTATTTTCTTTAAATGCATAACTCTTTACCTTAATATTTCCTTTCTATGCACAATGAAAGATATGCATCTATCTTTAAGCAATAACTTTCATTAGACATATATTCTTTTTTATTTTATTTTCATAATAATTCCTATGTATTCTTATTCCCAGAAATATCCTCATTTTATTATTTATATTTAAATAATCTCCTCTTATTCAAATATATATAAAAAATATCAATCCAAAAGCACATGTTTGCTTGATAGTGATATTTGATCTTTTTGATCATTAAAAAACACACACATTCATTCACCCATGAATGAATACCTTGATATTCTGATCTAACCAAACCAAATTTGTGTGACTTATTTTTTCAGTGTATTTATAAATCATCAGAAATTCATTTGCTTCATGTTGATATAAACTTTATTCTATGATAAAAATTAAAATTCAAAAAAATAACAAACAAATTCCTTTTATTTTAAATTAAAAATTGAAAAATATTAAGAATTCCTTGTACTTTAAATTAAAAATTGTAAAAAATTTATTTTTTTTTCTCCATAATTCAAATCAAATTAAATCAATTAAATCTTTCATTTTTAATTTTTGTTACTTTTAAAATATTTTTTTTAGCTTAAAAGTAGCCAAATATTTTTATAGTGAATAGCAATTTAATTTATTTATTGCATAAAATCTTTAGTTTCTTAAATATTTATAAAAACAAACATAAACTTAAATAACATAAAGATATTATTTATCCCTTTTTATAAAAATTAATATTTTTAATTTATTTTTCTACTTATCTATTTAATAAACACACAGCCAATTTAAATCAATAAACCAAAATATTTTGAGTAAATTAATTGATAAATTTCTAAAATAGAAATAGGTAGTAAAATCTAGCTAAAGCAGCAATAAAAACCAAACTAGGTAATAAAAAATAACATATTTATTTCTAAATCTAAATAAGTCAAAGAAATAATTTGAATTTTTATTCATTTTTCTAAAACCAGATACAATTCCTAAGGTATTAAATGGGATTAAAGGTATCCTTTTTATTTTTAATGAAAATTTAGAGAATATATTATTTTAAAAAAATGGAGTTGAATAATTATTAATATCGTTAACAAATTTAGGTAGAATATATCACTAAATTAAAAGTTTTTACATTTTTAAATATAATAAAAAAATATTTTAAAGGTGAAAAAGAGAGAAGTTTATGAGATTTGATAATATAAAATTAAATGTAATTATTATTAGTAAATAATCTTAAGTTAAATTTTATGATGCTTAGTTAAAAAAAGCTAACTAATTTTTCTAAGTTTTACAAAATTAATTTTAATAATATTGTAACCATATTTTGTGTGATAAAAATAGAGTTTGAATAAAACAAAGTGAAGTATGACTAAAATATTTTTTTGCTGAATAAATAGGATTTAAGAGGGTGTAAAAAAATGTGTAATTTTTTATACATAGAGTAATTGAATATAAAATATGCAATATTATCGATGAACAGCTAGTTTATTATATATTTAATTTTAATATTAATGTTATTGGAAATCACATTATTTTTAATTTAAAGCTTTTAATTTTTAGTGATTCTATGACTGATTTTTATAGATAGATTGATAGGTTTTGATTGCACAAATAGAGAATAAAGTTTTATTTTGAAAAAATCTAGGGCTCTCATCAAACAAAAGAGGTTATGTTACCAGTATCGTTTTCAGGGTATTCTTCTCTTATCAAAACTACCATCTTTTCATAAATATCGTAAGGAGAAGTTCTGTTAAGAGTGAAGTGTCTGAATCTTTTTAAGATACGAGGATTTCTTTCAAATAAAATTTTGCCTTCATACTCAAGTCTGGATTAGCCCTCTCTGAAAGCAAGAACCCAATTCAAGAATTCCTTAGTTCTAAATTGAGATCCTGTATTTGCATGGTCATAAAGATACTCAATAACAGGTGGGAAAGCCAATACAGAGTACTTAATGGAGCTTATTTTCTTAAAATAAGGCACAAATGCAAAAATACCAAATAAACCTGCACTGAGTGCAATACCTAAGAAGGGTGGCTAAAACTTGGATTAAAATACAGACTTAAAATCTGTTCTAATGTTTTAGTTGAATTTTTCATATCTTTCATATTCTTCATCAAAAATTTATCCAATTTGAAGCATTTGCTTATTCAATTCCAAATTTATAATAGATCTCTAAAAGAAGAAGGGATAACGAGAGCTCAACTTTTTATGTTCAAGTTTTTTTTCAATGCTATTAACCTCCTATTCAAATTTATTGTAATTGCTTACAAAGGCCTAGTCCCACTTGTAACAGAAGGGGGTAAAAGTTGAGTTAAAGTTGCTTGAAGCCATTTTTATTTACGTTTTTTGTATTTGATTTGTTTTTATTACTTTTTTTGTTTAATAGTAGATGAAGCTAATAGTATTTGTAGGGATTTCAATAAATAAATATCTTTTTCTTGTTAATTATTTATATTATCTTATATTTTTCTTTATTTTCACTATTTATTAATATTTCGATTAAGCTAAAACACAATCAATTAATGTATCAACCAAGGACTTATTTTACTTTTAATTATTTATTGTAATTGAGAAATTTATTATACATGCAATCTTCATTCAAATTTTTATGTTTTAATGAGATATGCATTTAAAATCTTAAGTAATTCCTGTCATATAATTTGATTAAGTCGCTTCTAGAATTTTTTTAGAACTATCTTTTTAAAAAAATATGTAAAAACTTAGAAATAACAAAATTCACTTTTGCTGGCTGAGTTATATTTGGAACCTTCCTCACTACAAATAAATAATTATTTATTTAGTAGGCATAAACATTTCAAAATGAAAAATTACATTTTCTCTTCTAAATAAACTCTAAAGATAGGTACAATGAATATTCGTAAACTACTTAATTATAGTAAAAGTAACTACAAAAATAAAACATATAGCATCTTATCTGGATACAAAAATATGCCAAGCAGCACCTCTTGAAAAATTAGTTGTTTTTGATACTTCTACTTTTTCTGCTTTTTGTCTAATGATACATAAACTCCCATATATTTTTTAATTAAATCAATTTAATCTTTTATCAAAAAAAAAAAGAAAATTTTTTCATTTTACTTTCTTGGATGCTTAAAAAATAATTTTGTTGATTTTTAAAAAGAAAATATGCTTTTTACTGAAAAAAAAGAGAAAAAGTCAAAAAATTTATTTGTGAAAACAAAAAAATTCATTTAATTATTAAATTTTTTTGATAAAGAAAGATATGAACTCAGAAGAAAAAAAAAAGAATGTCTTATGTGAGAGATTTGTAAATTTTCATAGTATTTAAAATTATAGATGAATTTATTTTTATTGTTTTAATTTCAATATTAAAAAAAATACCATTTTGAATAATAAGTGATAAGATCAAATGTTTAAATGCATTATGGATATTTTATAATTTATTTGATCAATATTTTGAATAAATGAATAAATTTAAAAAATAATTAGAAATGAGTGAATAAATGAAGGTGTTTATGAAAAAACATATTACACAGGTTTTTATTATTTTTTAGAATAATAAAAGTTAAAATATATTAATTATGTTCGAATTAGTGAGGAAGTTGCTGAAAAAATTTACATAAATATTATTAATTTGGTAGTTTTATTTAAAAATTAAAAAAATTTTAAAGAATTGTCTGTCATTCACTTTTTAAGAAGATTGATAAGCTTAGGAATGAACTTGAGAAGGTTCTAATTTTAAACAGCTTTGAAGGATTATGTCTATTAAAATTGATATTTTTAAAAGCCTAAAAATGGTTGATTTAATTTGATTGAATTGTTTAAGTAATTTTATTAGGCGTTTGTTGTAAAATGACTTTTTTGTTTTTAAGTTAAAGATTTTATTTTATCTTAGTATTGAATTAGAGTCTTGTAATTAGGATTTTCTTCTTTGTCTTCAAATTAAAAGAACATTTGAGTTTAAAAGTTAGTGCAATTAGGATGTGAGAGTAAATAATTAAAATATTATGATGAACCTAATTCGTTTATCTTAGAGTTTCTTTGAACATTTATTTATATTTTTTTTAAAGTTTTTATCCTAGAAATAGTATTTCCTAATTCAATAAAACCTTCATTACTTATACTTGAATTATCTAAATCCAAATGCAACTCTTGCAACAAGCTTAGTTTTTCTATATTTTTGCAAAATTCTTTTAAAACTTCATCATTGAACTTTTTACAGTGCTTGAAAGCCAAGCTTAATTTTTTAACATGATTTAATTTTTGCAGAGATTTTGCTATTTCAATCAAAAGAGACTAAGGAAAATCAGTTTTATTGAAGCTGAGTTTCAAATTAACAATTGATTCTAAAGATTGAATAAAATTAGGAATATCTTAGTGAGATGACTCTTTAAGGAAGATATCATCATTAGTAACAAAAGTAAGCTCTTTAATATGATTGAAATTTCTATTTTTAAATACAATGCATGCATCAAATAGCAGATTCTTATCATTAATTATCAAAGAATTTAAATTCTTATTTGTAGAAATAGCCTCCAAAAACTTATCTATAAATTCAGTGATATCTTTATCTTAAAAATTAAATTCTTCTTCATCTAAATCCTCAAATTCATCAAAAGTAAAAACTACATCTTTGAGCTTATCTATGCTAGAAATTCCATAAGCACTAGCTATAAATCTTTTCATTCGGATCATCTTTATCTATCTTTTGTATCCTTTCTTAGTTAAAATAAATATTTGTTTATCTCCTTCAAATACTATTAAATATTAAAAAGAAATTAAAATAAAATTAAAAGAAGATAATTGTTTATTCAATAGCCAGAAACATAATCTAAAAAAATCAATTATTTATTTTATTGATAGATCTTTTAATCAAAAGTCATTCTTCTCTTTGAAATAAGAAATAAACAATTGAATCATCCAAAAAAAAATAAAGTTAACAAAAATACTCTATTAGACTATATTTTTAATTTTAATTTTAATAAATAATTTATTAATAAAATAGCATTAAAAATCAATGGTGGCTTGTTGCTAATTATTTTTTCTTTATTTGTTTATTTACTTCTCTTTTGAAAATAAAATTAAAAATGGCATTTTTTCTTTTTCTTGTTCTTGTTTTAAAAAATATTTGTTTGAAAATAAAGTGAATTTAATAACAAAAAAAAAAAACAAATTTATCTTAATGCCATTTTTTTCTCCTTAAAAAGGTAATCAATTTAAAAAAATAAATAGAAATTAAAGTTTACAAAAAAAGCCATAGAAAACTAAATTTTGTATTTGGGATTTAAAACAAAATAAGAATTTATTTAGCTCAAAATTAAAAAATGATATGATTATTTTTTATGAATTTTAATTATTAGATTTGCCTTTTCTATCTAAATAATCTATTTTACTTGTTGCTATTTAAAGGAGTATTTTTTATAATTTTAAAATTAATATAGAAAATCAAGTTTCCTTATGTTTTAATATTTGGTAGATTTTAATTGAAATAAATTGATTTAGAATCATAAGATATAACTTGTCGGACATATTCTAGCTTATTATAATAGTCTATTTAAACTGGATAAAATAAATAATTTTAAACAAATATTTTTTACAGATTAATCTTAGAAAATTTAAACAATTATTTTGAGGAGAAATGAAAGAAGCAATGATATTGATTTAAAAATGAAATAAAAAGAGATAGGTTTAAATTACAAAGATTAAGATATAAATTAGAATAATAAAGATAATATTTTTTAATAAATTAAGAGAATTTTCTATTTTTAATGGAAGGAAAAATAAATTATTATTTGGTTGTTTGGTTTTTTTGTTTGTTTGTTTGTTTTTTCATTTGCTTAGTAAGCTTAATTGATGATTTTCTTGATCTAATTAAATTTCACTTCTATTACTAGTTACTTTATTCAAGCATTCTTTCTTTGAATCGAGGCTAAGCTGATCTTCTTCTTTGACAGGAGTGAAATTAAAGTTTTAATTGATAATGTTGTTAACAAAGGGAGAAGGGGTTAAGTTATTAGTATAAATAGGTGAATCTTGTAATCTCGATTCAGACTTGAGTACTTGTAATCTTTTATTCTGAATATTAGAGTAGTCTTAATTTTCTTCATCACTTTCATCTTCTTCAGGATCAATATTTTCATCGCCATTATTTATGTATGTTCTAAAGTTAGATTACTTGTATTTAGTTTCCTTTACATTATCATCTGAACTATTACGTTGGATGCTAGAAGGCGATTAAGAATCAGAATTTTAATTTTTAAAATGATTTGCAGGTGTAAAATCTTATTCAGTTTGATTGATTGAGCTTTGATTGAAGATTATTAAATGATTTGAGTTAATATTTTATATCTCAAGTCCCAAAGGTAAAGCTGGTACTAATTTTTAATTACTGAGTTGGTTGGTCTTATTCAAATCAACAATATTTGCTTAGTTTAAAACATGCTTTTCTTCACTTTATTTTTCAGAGCATAATTCTTGTTAAAAGTTTTCTTCATCATCTTCATCATTATCCGTGTTAAACTTAATAACTTCTTCTTCTTCTTTACTTCCAGTAGGTACTTTGCTTAATTTCTTAGATTTATTTCCGTTATTTGAGGATAATCTATTTTGGTATGAAGAGTTAGAAGGTTATTTTGTGTGATTTATCTCACCCATTTCAATTATAACTTAGCCATCTTTAATAGTAATTTCTTTTTAAGATTGATTTATACTGCGTAGATTGATTGCATATTAATCCAAATTGTTTTATTAGCCATCACTGTACTTATCATTTTCTCCATTAAGGTCTTCATGGAATTTAGCAGCGCTGATGATTTCTTAATCATTTCCGTCTGTGATTACTCCAATGTTTTTCACCATTACTTTTTCTTCTTCTTGAGGAGAATAGATGTTTACTTTTTATTCAGAAACCTACTTCTTATCTTTCATGAAACGACTAGCTGGAGGATATTTTTTATTGAAGTTATCTTAAGATTATTATTAAAACATGCTTTTGACTGAAGCTTCATTATTTTGATTTATTTATGAGTTAGTCATTAAGGCAGCAGCTTAATAACCAAAAATGATAGTGGAATAATCTGTAGATAATCTCCATGTAATTTGGTTGCCACTTCTTTGTGTTTCGCTAAGCAAAATGAGAGATATTTCATGAGTAATTTAGCTGAATGAATAGTGCCATAAAAATATACATAAAATTTAAAGTAGAATAATAGCTAAAGAAATAGCAGCTAAAATATAAACTCCCGCTTAAAAGGTAGTTTATTCTTTATCTTCCCCTTCAAGAGTCATATAATAAATACCAAAAATCATACAAATAAAAAGCAAAATATTAAATTTCTAAATGAGTCTCATCCAAAACACTGTTTTTTCACTCTAATTAAGAACTTTTTCAATCTGACTTTGAACAGATTTAACCTTTTTCTTCAAATCTGGCTGTAATTTATGAGCAATACTTTTAATCTACTTAAAATTGAAGCGATAAAGCTTCAAGTTAAATGGAATTTCCAATTCGTTTTCTGATAATTTAAGATTTTTCTTTTAAGAGAAGCACAACAAATATGACATTTCTTCTTAAATCAATTTATTTATTTACTTTATTTACTTATTTTTTCTTATTAATTAATTATTATTTTCAATGAATGTTAATCAGTCTTTGTAAATTTAAAGTATATAATAATAAATTTTTATAAATTTAAAGTAAGTTATTTGATATTTTTACTAAACCTAATAACAATCACAAATTGGCACAAATTAATTAGCATTATACTTTGTGTTCTTTAACATTCCTTCACATCTACCACAAGCAATATCAATTCAAAACAAAATTTGTCTTTTTTCGTTTTCTTTTACAGTCGCTTACTCTTTATTAAAAAAGATACATTCTCGAATTCTTTCACATCTTGTGCTTTTCTTTATTTTGAACAATAATTAGGGATAAAGTTATTTATGAAAACCCTTTTCATTTTTTGGCAACATTACTTCAAATTTCATTGATATTCTTACATTAAAAGTTGAATAAATATTTAACAAACATAAAGAAACTGATTGGTTTTAAGAAAAAATACATTAGATTTGATAATATTTTATCAAGCAGAAGAGTAAAAAAATTTGGATTTGAAATAACTCATATATTATGTTAGGCTTTTTGAATGATAGACAATTATGCGCTTTTAAAATATCAGATAGAAAAGAAGAAAAAAAATTAAATTAAATTTTATGAATTGATCATCTTAAATTAATTTCATTAATATTTAATAATTTTAGTGAAGAATTCTTCAATAAATTTAATAAGTTCGAACTGCCTTTTCCTTTTTTTCCAAATCAAAAGGTTTAAATTAATAGAAATTCAAAATCACTAAGAAAATTTATTTTGAAATTTCTTCAATCTGTATTTTCTATCTTTGTAATCTAAAAATATTTACAAAAACAAAAGACTCTAACAATATATAAATAAAATAATTATTTTAAAATATTCGTTATCTCATTAAAATCCTTTTTAATTTTTAAGACCTTAAAAATATTAAGAAAAAAAGTCTTTGGATATTTTTAGAATTATATTCCAATTGCTTTTTCCTTATAATTCATAACAAAAGCGTTTTATTGTTAGTTTAATTACAGGAAGTACTGTGTAAATAATGATGATAATAATAATAGTCCATTCAAATTTTTTAGTCGATTGCTTCAAGCTTATCGACCTATCAAAAATAAATCCTCAATTTTTAAAAAAAGTTGATTGGATTTTGTAAATATTCCCAATTTTATCAATCAATATATAGATTTAGGTAATAAACAGCTTTAGATATTTTGAATTTATTTCATTTAAAAATACTTTTGATAAAATAAAATCATAATATAAAAGCAAAAACATAATTTTATAAATAATATAACTTTAATTAGATGAAGCAAGAAAAAACTAGAACCAACTTGTAAAAGAAAGAAAATAAGAAGAAGAAACCTATTAAAAAGGAAGAAGCTAAGCCTTGTTGTACTAAATGCAAGTAATCCAAAGAAGTAGTAAGAATTGTTTATGGAAAGCCTGCGTAAATCCTTATTGATCAAGCAAAAAGAAAGGAAATCTTTTTAGGTGGATGCATGGTACATAAAAATTAAAAATATTGGTACTGCTTTTCTTGTAAACATAAGTTTAATCAAAAATAAAAGCAATGATGAAAATATTTACATTTTTATTGAAAATTATTTATGTAAAATTCTAATGAAATATTTATTGGTTAGTTTACATTTTTCAGATAGAAATCAAATTTTCCCTTTTATGTTTTTAAGATGTAAACCATCTAATTTTTAATCGAATTAAGAAAAACAAACAAAAATTTCTAAATTTGATCAAAGATTGATTGATTAAAATTTACTGCTATCTATCTATCTTTCTTTACATTACTTCTAATTAATTTCCAAAAAGCCTGTTTTAGAAAAATGCACAAAATAATTTAATTCTTGGGTGGGTGTTTTTTAACAATTTACTCATAAAATATTTGTTTCTAAGAACTAAAAGAGCCACTTTTTTATGAGCGTTTTGAAAATAATTGACTTAAAATTTTTTAAAGTTTCTCATAAACAAATAGAAACAAAATTTATATATTATTTTCTACACTAACTTAAAATTTTAAGAAGCTAAGTAAGAGTATTCTTAATTTTGGATTACTTTGGAACGATAACTTTATTAATAGAAACAAAAGGCGAATTAAATTTAAATTTTGTAACCTTTGAAAAATTATCAAATACTTTGATAAATTTTGCACTTTTTTTTAGAAAAATACTCAAAAATTTATCTTTTTTTTGTGTGACACTAAATAATTTACTTCAAATTAAATTAAGAATTTCAAAGGTAAAAAAGCAAAATTTGTCAAAAATAAATTGACATAAATAAATATTACAATTTTAAAGAAAAAGATTTATCATTTTAAAGTAAATTAAATTTCGTTAATGTAAACTTCTTTCTATTCTTTTTGCTGCTAAAATAAAAACATTCTTCAAAAATACTTTTGCTATTTTTGAATTTTACTAAAAAAGGAAACATACTTAATTTCATTCAATAAAATACTTTAAAATAAAATATTTACTTTTAAGAGGTAAAAAGCCAAAATAATTGAATAATAAATCCATTATTATCAAGAAAGCTTTATTTTTAAGTTTTTTTGGATTACTTTAAGGCAAATTGAATTTAAATAGTGTAACCTTTCTTTTTTAAAAGCAGTCATAATTTCCTCAGCATTTTTTTTAGAATAGTGTTGGATAAAAATATAACCAATTAATTGACTGATGAACTCATTGATGACTAAAACAATGCACAAATATACATTTTATATGCTTAATAAATTTTAAAAGATTATAATAATCATTATTTAGTTTTCATTAACCATAAAATAAAATAAATAGAATAATTTTTTTGAGATCCTATAAATCTAAGGGTCAAATGAAACCTAAAGCATATTTTAGAAATGATCATATTTCCTTAACTAGCTAGAAATGTATAGTGTTTATCTAGTGTAGTTATATTGATTTTTGGTTTAGTAAATTTATAGATAGGTTTAGGATGTAGAAATTAAATTAATCAAATAGCAAATTTTTTTGGCAAAAGAAACAAAATTATGTTGAGAATTTTAACAATAGAAAATTTATTATTTTATCTTTGATATTTAATCATGCATGGTATATATATTAATTGTTTTTTAAATTATCCAATTTATTTTTACAGGTAAAATTAAACGAAAATTAGGGATAGTATACATTATTTGTAATTAATTATAAGGAAGGAGGTATGGTATATGGATATATTTATTATATATATTAAATATTTTTTTAGCTTATTTATTTAGTAACAGAAAAATTGTTTTGTTGGTTTATTTGCTTACTTGCTAGTAAGTTAGCTGTTTTTCATTAGTATTGGTTTCTCATTTAGAAGTTTTAGTCAACTATTGAATTATCTACTGAGTGCTCTTCTTCAATTTCATATAGAGGTAGCTATTGTTTAGCTTTGAAGAAATTCTTTTAGGAATCTGTTTGATTGGCATATTCATTGAATTAATCCATTTCTTCTTGTTGAAGACTTTCAATGTCTTCTCCATAGACATGTCTTTCGTGTTAGAAATATTCTTATTTGAGTTATTTGTTTTCACTATCCTTTTCTTTGAATTAATTTTCTAAATTTTGCATTTTCATCAACATTTCTACTTCTTCAGCCAAGTTATCAATGACTTTTCTATCAATTCTTGACTCATTATCTTCTAAGTTATTTTCTTAAATTTACTTGTTGGGTTTTTAAGGGAAGCTTGATATTTCTATTTCATACTTTCTGCTGTTAGTCTCTAATCTTTCTTACTCTTGAGGAGATTAAACGTTCTTCTTTTCAAATAGATTATTCAATTTTTATTATATGCTAGATATTTTATCTCTTGTTGAATTTTATTTACTAGAAGAGAGGGAGTTACTTTCAAGTTAATTCTAAGAATCTTTCAATTTATTTTTATTAAATAATTCATCTAACTTCATTTTAGCACCACTTTATTCATTTAACTTTGTACCTTATAAATTATTTTGATTATTTTCTTTATTAACCTATTCAAAGCCGTTGCTGCTATCTTAAGAACCTCTTTTGCTAGCTGCCAAAGGTCTATTTTTCTATTCACTTTATATGTTAGAATTTTACAACATAGGAGATTTTTCTTTTTTTTCACTATCTCTTTTCTTTTTTAATTTTTACAACTTTTAAAGAATAGTTTCTTCAAGTTCATCTCCACTGCTGTTGCTATCATCCTCATCATCATCACTTTATACTCTATCCTTGAAGACTTTGTTTAATTAACTCTAAATGTTACTCTTGCTAGATATATTTTCTTAATTAATTTTCATAGATCTATCATCTTATTTCAACCCTTCATCATATTACTAATAAAACTATTCCATTCTACTATCAAGCTTTTATTAAAACTTTGAAGTTGATTCAGTATTGTTTTATTGCATTAATGAATCCTTTTTCTTTTCTCCCAATTCTTATTGAACATTTTTCATCAAAGATGAGAACAAATTTTTCTTTTTATTTTGAATAGATTATAATTATTATTATAATTAATTGTTATTATTGACATCATTCTAATCAATTTAAATTTATTGAAGCTCTTTTTCAAAGCTGCTATTTTTATTATTTGAAAATTTAAAATATTGATCTTCATAATATTCTTTGAGTTATTATTCACTTTATTACAACTCATTTCTAAAGCTACTATAGTTATGCAAATCAGCAACTTGTAATTCCTCATTTACTTAATCTCCTTTTTATTATTACTCATGTTCACTTCTTCTATTTTGAAGTAATTTTTATAAACTTTAATTTTCTTATTATCTATTTTATTGAAGTCTTTGGTCACTAACATTATTGAATAAAGGTGATTGTGATCTCTTGAATTAGCTATCTCCTTAGGCAAGATAACTGCTTATTGTCTCAGAATACTATAATTCTTTGTCCCTCATTGATGAAGTCTAGCTATTATTTTCAGCTTCCATTTCTTTAAGCTTTCTCATAATATATTATTGTTATCTAAATTCTTCATCTTCTATATTATTTTCTATTGGTTATTATTCCATTTAATATTCCTAAGACATTCTTTTAGAGTTTCCAGATTTAGAGAAATTTAAATGAGAACTTGGATATCTCTAATTGATTTTATCAAGTATTTCATTCGATATCTAAATATTCTTCTCACTTTAGAAAATAGCTTAATCTTATTTTATAAATTTCTCACTGTTTTTCTTTTGAATTTAATTAATGTCATTATAAAAGTTCTTAATTAAGCCATTGGAGCTGCTGCTTTTCAAAAAGCGATCTTCTGGTTCATTTGAACTCTTTGAATAATTCTCAGTTTATCTTCTCAAATCTTATTAATTGCTCTATTCAAAACGTTCATTATACTAGCTTTAAGAATTAGAAATAGAACCTTAAGAATTAGGTGAAGCTAATTTTTATTTGAAGAAATTAGCATCTTTGAATGCTAAATCTGTAATATCTCTATTATTTTATTCTTACAAATAGCTGAATAATTAATTCCCTTTTCCACTAGCACCAAACTAAGGGCTCTTAGTTCCCTTAGTGCCACTTGATTCTTAAAATTTATTATGAATCTCTTAACCAGATATCTCATTAACTAAATTAGATATCTTAGCAGAAGTAGAAGATAATGCTCTTTAGTTCATTTTTGGTTGAGAATCCGCTTTATTTTTTAAAAAAAATTATTCAAATTAAAAAAAATAAATTTTATTCTAATAAAAATCAGTAAATATTTGAATGAAATTCTAAAATAAATGAATTAAATTATATTAAATCCTTTATTTACTGTTTTATTTTATTCCCAATTTAAAATCAAGAATCTTAAGAGAATTCGTTATATTTGTTTTACCAATTATTTAATTTTTCAATTTTGTATAAGCATCTTCTTCGGCTCCTCCAGTCACAGGTACAGAAGCAGTATCAGCTGATAAGCGAGATTTGCTATTAGGTGAATATCTATCAAGATAAGATTTCTTTTTAGATTATAATTCAGTGTAGTAAGGCATCAATTCATTTTTATTTATACATTTTAACTCACAAAAGGATTCTTCTATTCCATCTAGCCATTCCATGTCTTCTTCATCTCTCTCTCCTTTATTTTACCCATTTTATTACTATCTTTCAATTTAATCACTATTTTTTCTCTGTGGTTTCTTTTCAAATTCATCACTCCTCTTACCATAAACTACGGAAGGTGAGATTATATTGCTTTTGCTTGTGTTCTCCTCCTTAAACTAACTATTTTATCTAGATTTTAATTTTCTTTTTGTCTAATCACTCTGCATATTTAAATATTCTGAAATAATCATAAAACTTCTTTCAGTCTCTTCCTCTTCTCTTTCAATAATTTCCCATTTCTATTCAAATCCCAACTTTAATTAAAACAAATTTATTCAATATTTAATTAAATCAATAAATGTTAAGTTAAATTTACCTGTTGTTAGACATTGTTGTCATAAGCAAAATGGTTTTATTCTTAGACAGGGTTTTATTTTTTGAAAGAAGCTTCAAGGAAGGTAATTCTGCTTTACTCTTATGCAGTTTAATCACTATAGACATTGCTTTGCTGTCTAGCATGTACATTTTTAATATGTTTAGTTTGAATTTCTAATTCAGCTAATTCTCTTTCAAGTTATTCTTTTTCTTGTCTTAAGAGAGTTTGGTTGTGTTTAAGTTAGTGTATGAAATTTTCAGATTCGTTTAAATCTTCTTAAATTCCCAAATGACTTAATTGCTAAAGATATTATTATTCTTCCATAAAATATTTATCAAAATCAATTTGGGAATTTCTATTTTAATGATTGTTTTGTTAGTGAATTAACATACTGGAATGAGTATTGTTGTCATGATAAGAGTTCAAAGAATGAGTCCTTTCGTATGCTGGATATTATGAGTTAGTATATTGATATTATTGTTGCTATTAATCGAAAGCATTTTAATCAAAATCAGGCTATGAATATTGTCTTTTGTATGTTCCATTTAACATGTGTCCATTCTAAACAAAATTTCTTTCCTAATTTTCATCAGAATGTTTTTGAAAATTATTTGTTCTGGGTGAAGTAAAATTTATTTATTGTTGTTGTTGTTGCTATTGAATGAAATTATTTTGTGTGTTAGATGTTTGTTCAAACGTATCATAATTATAGCTTTATTAAGGTTAGTAATTATTTTAAAAATTTGATTTTTGCTGGAAGAATTAAGGTGGATTTTGTTAATAAAATTAGGGCTAGGGATTATAATTAGAATATTCATTGGTTTATTATTTATTGTTATAGATATTTAGATAGTTATCATCATTTTAATTACTGAATTAGCTATTTTTCATTAAATTGTTTTAGTTGTTTACCATTTGAATGAATTCAGGGTTTTTGGTGTTCATAAATTCTATGCTTTGTTGAGTTTAGTAAGTAGGATAATTTCCTTAAACATAAATATTTTCAGTGTCATTTTGTTGCTATATCATAATAGGAGCCATTGTATGGCTGCTAGGACTTATAGGTTGTGGTGTGTATTGATATTAGTTGTTTTAAAAATTCTATCTCTAATTAAATCTATTAAAGTTATTTGATTACTAAGTTTATTCTAACAAATTAGGATCTTCCATAGTGCTTGTTGCATTAGAAAAATAAGCATTTGGACTTGCAATAGATAAGATGCTCTTCATGTTTTATAGCACATTCTAAGTTCTTGAAGAATTAGGTATCTCTTATGCTTTTTTATTAAAAAATCAAAATATTTTATTTGAATAAAAATTTGAAAATTTAATTAATAATAGAATGAATAAGCCAGCCACGAACTAGCTATTTTTAATTTTGCTGGTGATGTGATTTTTTAAAAAAATTCAAAAAAAGATATACTTAATTAAGACTCACTCATTTCGCAAGGTTTTGCAGTATTAGATAACTTCATTAAACTTTTGGATTGCTTTAATTTTTATTGTTGATTGTTAAGATTTCCTTGCATTTGTTTTGGAGACAAAACTTGTGATGGAGATTTTTGTAAGATTTCAGAATGATTTAAATTGTTATTTGGAGTCTTGCTACAATCTAATTTTATATTTTTAAACTAAATTAACAAAAACAATCATATTTATTCAATTATTGTTTTTAATACTTCTTTTTGTTCCTTTGAAAACAATCTCACCAGCTTTTGGAGACTTGTTTCTCTCTAATGACCTATTCATTTTTATAACTTCGCTTCCTTTATTAATTTATTAAGTTTTACCTCCTTACTGCTCTTTTGAGCTTGAAGGAACATCTTAAGTAGGAATAACATCATTTAATTTCTCTTCTCCTCCTAAATTTTATTTCTTATTTTATTCAAAAAGAATCTTTTTATATTTCTCATAATCACTGCGAGACATTTAAGGATTCTTGGATATTGTTGCTTGCTAGACCTTGAGTCTTTTTTATGAATTAATCTAATTGAAATAAAATTAACTTTTTTAATGATCTAGATCTTTGATTTATTTAAATTTAAAAATAGTTAGTTACCTGCTCTAAGCGATTCAATTTTTCTTTAATGTACTTCTCACTGAAAATGTTTCCATTCATTTTATACCTATTGCTAATGTTTATTTTATTGTTTGCCTGTTTGTTAGTTTCTATGGCTTGGTCAATAAATCAAGTAACTAAATAGACCTCTTTCTATATATTACTTACTAAATTTCTTTCTTGGGTATTGATTATTATCTTCAATTAATATTATAATCTCTAAATCGTATTTTTAAATAATAAAAATTTAATTAAAATTAATGGAATATCTTCAAATCAAATTATTAATTTTTAAAATTGAAATAAAGATCCATTCATTCATTAATTCAGGTATTCTTCTTCTTTTATAATTTTGCAAAAATTTTGAAATCTATTAAACATAATAAGCTAAAATTCATTATTTTTTTGAATTTCAACTCTATCATAAAAAGTTTTTTAAAAAAACTATATCTTTGTTTAATTTTTATTATAAAAATAGCAAAAAGAAGCTCAATTTCAAACTATAATCTACACTCAATATAAAATCTTCTATGTTTTTTAAATTTACTAATAATAAATGAGTAAAAATATTTAATTTAATATTTTAAAACTAAAATTATTCTTAATTTAATTTAGAAATCGAATAGATACCAAATACTGGATCAATAGAAAATCTCTAATTTATTTTTTCCTAAACTATTTTTTATTTGTCATATATTTAATCAGTAAATATATCATTTATTATTTGATTGTTAAAAACTTCGTGTTTTTTTACCATTTCATTTAAATATTGTAAAATAAATAAGAAAATAATCAATAATTATTTTGTTTATTTTAAATTTATTTTTCAAGTTTAAAATAAACAATATCTTACATAGATTAATTAATTCATAATTTAATAAACTTTAATTTGATAAAATGATTGTTACATCAATAGAAATTTAAATGATATTACCATCACACTTCACACTTTTAAAACAAATTCTTAATTGTAATTCATTAAAAAAAGAAAATTTGAAATACAAAATAAAGATATTTGTCCATGAAAATATTAACTATAAAAATAATTCTCAAAAATATTATATTTTTTTTCAAAGATATTAAAATAGTAATATAGATTGTTGAAATATTTTATTTTTTTAAAGTTAAAGTAATTCAAATAATAAAGTTGTTTTGATATTATTATAACTTAATTGCTAATAAGCTAATTTCTTTTTATTTTTAGCAAGTCTTGATCCTGATTATCAATTATAATAAATATTTCATATTTCAAAATAAATAATTGCTTTTATTATTTACTATCACAATAAATTTAATAAGCCTCTTAGAGATATTTGAATAATATAATTTCAAAGCCTATGTATTAATCATTTAGAATTAATTTGATATTTCTCACCATACATTTCATGCTTTTTTTATTTTTGATTTCAGAAATTAAATGAAAAACTATCCATCCAATTTTTAAAACTATTTTGGTCAAAAAATAAATTAATTTAGAGCAACTTGTTCTATCATTTTATTATTAAATTTTTGAAAAATAAAAAAAATGGCAAACCAAATAGAGCTGACTTAATCTGCTTCATGGATTGACTGGTTGACAACTGATTGTTTATTTGATTGATAAAAATAAAACTGAAATAAATATATGCTATAACGAAGATTAATAATGAAAATAAATTATACTTTAAGTAAAAATGAAAGGAAATTTATGAATAGTTTGAGAGAAGAAAAATCTGAAGAGTTTTGTACAATATAAAAAAAAGAAAGCAAACAACTGTATTTAGATTATTAATTCAATTAAGATAATTATAAATTAACAAAAAGAAGAGCAACAAATTTTAAAATAAAATAAGAGTTAAATAAAAATAAATGAGTAGGGCAGTTTTATAACCATTTGAGGAGTATTAGAAGGCAAGAGTATAGTTTGTTTAGACTGTAGCAGTCTTAGCCAGAAAGCCTCAAAATATTGAAGCTCTTCAAGCAGCAGGAGTTATGGCTTTGTTAAAACCTTTATTATTAGATAATGTACCATCAATTCAATAAAGTGCTGCTCTTGCACTTGGTCGTTTGGCA